>NMRA01000177.1:175852-252964 GCA_002633005.1 Phoronis australis | reverse complement strand
CACGTAAAATCACCCGTCAAGAAATTGTGGAAAACACGTCAATTCGCTACGTGGAGCAAGATGTGCTGCGTTTGAAAGTATTAGAGTCCCTTTTAATTGCTTTTGAGAAGCCAGTTTTGAATGAGCAGCAAACAGGGTCGCGCCGCACGTTACACTTGTTTGCGTGACTTTCCTGTTACCCCAATTCATTTGTCATTCTTTGCAGTATTTCACACCCGCCGTGTCTCACTGTGTGTGTCGTCAGCTTATACTCTGTGGTGGCATTACTGCGTCATTTTATCTTCACTTGAGAATGAAACGAGTATGTTTCGAAATATCGTGTGTCTTTTAATTATGTCGCTAGGTCAGTTACTGTATCTATGTTCAGTTGAGAGTAGAGTTTTGTTCCGAAAGTATGAACGCAACGGAATAAAAACTGTGAACAATGAAAAGTGTCGTGCATTTAGCAAATTCATAGGAAAACAACGATATCTCACGAACATGACCAGTTTTCTAACTTATCTTTTCGTTCATGTTTTATATAACTTTTGATATCTTACAAAAATATAAAATACCAAATTTTATAGCACTTCACGCAAAAGTGATTTTTTTAAACCGGGTAATAATACCTGTCACGGACAGGATCATTGGGGGTATGTTGGTGCATTAATTCCCTTCCAAGACCATCCCCGTGACAGCAGAAGGCACAGAACTCCAAGGCTGACGTTGCCTGTCAGCATCTCATTGGACAACACCCGGGCAGAGCTTTAAACCACGTATAAAGCCGTGTTGCGTCCAAGAAGTGAACGTTTGACATTGACTAGTTATCGCTTTAAAATTGGCTTCAACCTGTTCCTTTCTTAGATGAGAAGTTATTTCTGTGTTTGCAATGAACTGATAGATCGTTATACATTGAGACCATGATCGACATACAAAATGACGTGATTAACCCGAACTTGCAGGACCTTGTCTTAAAACAATAACGAAATGTCGTTTCTTTTGAAGCCCTCAAATCATCTCCAATTTGTGTAAGGAACAATTTGAGACAAGTTTTATAACCATAACAGTTCTGAATCACATTTTTTGTGATGGAAAGCTGGTTTACAGCTACTTCGAAAACAATTCCTATGAAGGTTTTGGTCAGTAGTGCATGAATCACATTCTCTGAATGTTCATATGAGTCCGATCACCCTTTTCTGAGAAATAATTTTTTCACATGTAAATTTATTATAACTGATCAACAAGTACAAAAAAACAAAAACAAAAAACATCCATTCATATACGCATGCGCACCTCAGGAAAGACCATTCTCGTATAAAGTAAACAAGTGCTACATGAAGTTATTGTGAACAATAAAATTATCCCATTTTCTGGAAAAGCTGTAGTACACAAAATTTTTATAAACAATAATTTTTTCAGCACTGTAGTACTAACGAGTGTATGTAGCAAATTTGTGAATATTTGATATATTTTTGTGATGTCTCTCCTTGTAAATGTAATGTTTGGCTAGTAATAGCAAAATGTTAAATAGAAACTCTTATGTCTCATTAAGTCCAAGAATAACATATTTGTAAGAAAAGCAGTTAGGAAGCTGAATGTGAAAGGATTCTAGTTACACTGACATTATTCTAGGGCCGTTTAATTTTGTTTATTGACCTAATAATTGAGGAGGCAGTGTGGCCTAGTGTGATAGGTGCCCGCCTTCTATACTTGAGGACGTGGGTTCGAGTCCCACTGGGCCACACTGCTAGACCCTTGAGTCAGGTTTCTAGCTTCTCAGCTCGGTTTTAACTATATATTTATGAGGCACAAAAATAGTTCCAGGTATCAGTGCAATGGGCCCACATGCGCGGCCTGGGCACGTCTGGTACAACGTGTGCCAGACAGCCCGCAATTATTTTTTAAAATAATTTTTAATGAACATAATATTTGTGGGGATGTTTTGTTATTACAAAATATAGCAACTGTAACAATAGCGACAATAAAGGCCGTGTCTCCAACGACTCTCCAATTACCTCGCCCTTCTCGTCCACCATAACAGATTCACAGTTGGGCTGGCTCCAGGTGTACATGAATTTGGAGGCCACTTGGAGAGTTTGTGAACGGATGGAGCTGGGCTCTTTCACTTTGTAGATGATGTTTGCCTTATTTTTGGTGTTACCTAAAACAAACACGGTCCATGAAATAGTGATCTGCACCGAAACCTAATGAAGATGGTTATAGATTGGGGGAAAATGTATTTTGAACATAAAAATGGAGACAGATGGTAACTTGGTAGAACCCTTTTCTCATCTCCCTTTCTGAGCAAAGAAAACAGACATTTCTTCTAAATAACTGTTTGCAAATGTACAATATGATACTCCAATCAGTTCATTTCTCACCAGCGCTGCGTACCGTCGGGTCAATTTTCTTGAGAGAAAAGCGAGATCACGCAAATCAGTCATAGTAAGACAACGCCATGTACATTAAAAGTGAAGCACGTGATCACATTAGCTTTCCTCGCGTGTGTCTGCCGTCTAGGGAACGCGGCTGCTGCTCACGTACCTCCAACATCACCAATGTAGATACAATAACCACCGCCCCCGTCAGCGCACAGTCCTACCGCTAGGTCCTCCCAGTCGGCATTTGACGACCCAGCAATGTTCAAAGTGGCCAGGGTTTTGCCGTCCTTAGCAGAAATTGCGTAAATCTGCAAGATCGAGATATGTGTTTTTTGTAAATCGTTCCTATTTGAGAACATTATTGCAAGCACAGGCGCGAAATAATGACCTCGGGTGAAAGAACGGGGGGGGGGNGGGGGGGGGTACCCTGACTATATTTTGACGGGTGTGCCGCTGGGAAATCAGAATGATCAGCTTTTTAAAGAGTCGGCAAAGTGAAGCCCTTTTAGAGGACGAGCATGATTAAAGGAACCGGTTCGTTGGGATCGAGCCTCAAGTCAACATCTGGCATTTTCCCCGGCATTATAATCCTAGTGAAATCATTTTTTGAAAAACTTTTATCTATCGAATTGAATTTGAGTAAACATCCTTTTTACGTTTCATCGTTTTTCGCCCAACAAACTTGAACAAAATATGAAACCATTTCGTAGAGCTGTCTGTTGGACCTTTTTAGAGCTCAAACACTGCCAAACAGGAAACCCTTTTCATACGCACACCCAGGGGGGGGGGGTCTCGGGGGGCTCGAATGAGCCCCCATTTGGCGAAGTGGGCAAAAAGGTCCGCCCTTGAGAGACAGAAAAAGTTCACTGAATAAGCGCAAACGCGCAATTCACAGAGGTGCTTCCGTTTTTTTTTTAGTCCGCCCGCTCTTTTGTTCGCAAAAGGTCCACAACGTCAGGAGTTCGAGCCCCCCATATTGAAGGCTGGGTGCGCGCATGCTTTTGTAGGAAATTTGAGCGGAAAAGACACGTTTTGGTTGGGAACCAAGCCGGGCTACTTCGGCAAGCGTGGGTGTGAGAGTGACATCTGGTGAGTATATTGCGTTATACACTATCGTTGTTATCTTGAGTCATGCCTTGAAGTAACCCCGGCGTGCAACAACTAGATTGGCGCTAAACATTATATTGCATATGAGTGAAACTGAATAGTCTTATTACTGACAACGAATTGAGACTGTTTTTGCAAATGGAAGCCTCGCTATTGTGCGTCAAATCGTACATGTCTAACTCAGTGCTATGCAAACAAATACACACGCGCGCATACGGCCAAAAAATGAGGGGGCTCGATTTTTGAGAATGTGGACCTTTACTAAGATTCACGAGGTACGCTCAGAGCTATGAATTGTGGATTCGCCGAATGGGGGGGGGCTCGTTCGAGCCCTCCGAGCCCCCTCCCCTGTGTGCGCCCATGGAACTTGTTGAAAAAAATTTGGGGATAATGTCGACCCCACTCCCTTATAGCAGCCGTTTTAGACTATGAGTATCATTTTAGCAGTGCAGCGTGGCAGTATTTTTTCTAGCTTGTTTTGATATCCTTACAACATTTTAAAATATATTAAAATACATGTTCAGAAACACTACTCACAGCCGCTTTACCGCCAGAATCATCCAGGGAGTAAAGTACATCCGGGTGCTTGCGGCTGGCGGCCAGTCCCGACGCCTCTCGCGTGGCTGTTACGGTGCCAACGGAACGCCCGTTCTCGAAACCATTCTTAGCTGCAATGTCGAGATAGAGCAGTGCGTATTCATTGTTGCAAAAGATGGAAAACTTGAAAATGAGACAAAGCAAACGACGGAAATTTGAACAAAGGAACGGCGATTATAACCACCCGATAACGCTCCAGTAAATGTTAAGTTTTTTACTGAAAGTTGCAATGGTGTTAACCGTTCCTTCGATAAAGATGAAAAAAAAAGCTAAGCACACGAAGACTGTAACACGTTTGTCCAAAATATCCCAATTTCAGCCACGAACAGTTTCTTTCAGTATCTAATAAGATTTTGCAAACCTCTTGCTTCGCGCGCCAGGAACTGTTCAACCAGCGGCGCTGATTGGGTTACGACACACAGAGAATAAAGAGCGACTAAGAGGCGAATCATCTCACCTGTAAAAGATAAGAAAAAATGGCTTTACATTTACTTCATTTGACAGGAATTCCGTATCATAACCGGCCTCTGTTATACTTCTACAAATGGATTTTTTCAGAAATGTGTCTAATACTACAGACTGTGTATGGGACACGTGCTCTTCTAAGTCTAACTGCCGTTATATCCAAGTACGAACCTTAAAAGTAGACACAAAGAGCAAATTGAATTACTTGTCTGATTAAGTGTTGTTCTTTCAATCTAAGCACTGCAGTTACTTAAAAATATTGAAGGGTAAAAAATTACGAAAATATTCGGTGTAAAAAATGCGCCTTTCCAAGGAACACCTCCACTTGTTCGTTAGTTGGTCTGAAGGCAATGCGCCTGTTGTAAACACTCAAAGAAAATCTTTTTGAAAAAATTACACCAGATAACCGCATGGACCTCAATACACAAACAAGTATCATGAACCAATTTTTTTTAGCGTACCTTCACATTTAACAAGAATGGGTTATTTTTCTTCACAAAACCTGCTCATTCTCTAACGTTTGAATGTCTAAGCACAGAAAAAAGCAGTGTTATAATAAAGTTATATTAAACTTTCGAAACAGACCGTAGAAAATGTTTGGTTGGTTGGTTATAATTCCGGATCAATTTAGCCTAATTTTCATGTTCAGAATCCACCGGAAATGATTTTGCATGAACGATTTACTTACACCGTTGTTTCCGTTACAAACTAATGATGTGAGGCCGGCTCTCGGGTCATTTACCCGTATATATTACTTAGGCTATCACAATCGTATGTGAGATGGAACAGCCGCGCTGATACAGGGACAAATGATTTCAAAGAGGTCATCGGCAAATTAGGCCATGAGATAACCCTGGGAATTTCCATGTCCGTGTCCCCTCGAAAGCACATGTACGCCCATGGGAGCATTTTTGAAAATTTTCCAAAAGAGCGCTCGTACTTGGTCGTTGTTTTTTCAATGGTGTTTCATTAGGGGTCATTTGGTCAATTACTGCAATGGGTCACTTCTTGTGTCAGGTATAGACATTGGTGTATATTTTCAAGTTTTGGTATTGACATGGGTGGCTTTGAACACAGCTGATTGACTCAAATGAACGATATATGAGCTGACAGCTCATTTCAAGGGTGGAACAAGAATGAACTAACGGGTAATTTATTTTTTCACGCCTAGACGTGAGCTGTCATTTAGCTCAGCTACCGAGGGTAATGTAGAATAGCTCGTCGGTAGCTCTCCGTCTGCGGTGACTCTACTAGAAAAGGTTGGGAACAAGATCAACGAAAAATAAACACGAGTAGAACCAATCCTCGTGCGCGGCATATTGAGTTGGTGCGAATGGCTTTCTAAAGAAGTTAGAGGCTGAAGACTATAGTCGTACTGTTGTATATTTTCTTTTTTCTTTCACACGTGTCATGTCTTTAAATAAGAATTTACGTAATCTAACCAGTCTTTCAAATTATTTTTAACGTTTTGGTTACTCATATTGGAACCAGTGTAAGTCAGAAAACGAGTCTGTGACTTTTCTTGCAAAATGACCAGAATATTGTCGATAGTTGACACGGCTGATTTAAATAACTTTATAGCAATTTTTCAAGTAAACTCGCCTGCTATTCATCAAGTCTGCAGTTTCAATTCCTTATGAGAACCAGTTTTAAGCATTCTAGTTCAGAGTTTTCCTTGTCATTTCAGTAATGAATACATAGAGTAGCAAGACAGTGCGTAAAATCATTTACAAAAGAACCTGCTTTCTCAACGACAGCGGCAGGATTTGTCAAAACCCTACATGCGCATTAGGACCAATACGTTCAAGAGGCAAAATATTGATTTAGACCAATTACCAAGGTCGGATCCAGGATATTGAGTTGGAGCGGGGGGCTTTCTTGCCCCCCAAATCCGCTACTGCTGTTTACCGCTACAAAATTGGTCACAATTTCGTCTTTGCTTAGTGAAGAAATGATTCCCGGTTTGCGAGTTTGCACAGAACTGACAGCGACAGTAATTGGTTGAATGCCTCGGCACGTGGAATGACACGACCGACAAACCAGCTCATAGAGATTGATCTCAAGCAATAACGAACTTTCAGTTCCTTCGCCCCGGCTGAAGTCATCACCAGGGACAATCTCATTTCATAATAATAACAGTACGAGGTTTAAATCAAACGTTTTTGTGATGAAAAGTGGGGTTAATTTATGGCCGCTTTAAAACATTTTTTCAATAAAAAGTGGTGAATTCCTGCACGTTATGATTTGTCTATACGTCAGTCTTAAATTGGGCGTTCTCTACGTGTCCTTCGTCCATTCTTGGAAGTTTTTACTGGCACACACGTTAGGGGTTATGGGGCCTCCGGAACGGCCATGGGTTGACATGATATCAAACAAGCCGGGAACAAACAGCTTCACAAAATCCACGGCATCAAACACCAGAGCACGTACGCAGGTAGTGGCGACTGACGCACCAAGTCTCAAATGTCACCGACTGACACTGGATGGTGGTACCATAGTGCCAAGCGTGAGAGATATGACTTGGGAAACGAAGAAAAATCGTGTCCGTAGCCTGTTCCTCGGTTGGGACGGTGGCCTTTTTGTCATGCCCCCACTAGTCAGCCACAATCACTGCACGGCCGGGAATAAATCTGACCACATATGAACTGCACAATCCTGTTTTCAAAATTTGACTACTTGTAACAGTAGATTCTAGAAACAAACTATTCGCACATACTCGAAACATGTTTGGGCGGAGTCTGTTGTAACAAATCCTAAGTTAAGAACCTACATTTTCAGACCTGCCAAGGGGGTATAACAACTTTGCTGGAGGTTGGTTGAAATTTTGCTTGAAATTGGACAAGTTTGCTCAAATTTTGCTTGAGGTTCCTGGCGATATCTTCACTAAGTATCAAAATTTATACATCCCAAAATATAAGACTTAACTAGTCATATTACATTAATAAAAAACCATCCTATTTTATGAAAACGATATTACATCGTCTTTATAATAAAGAATACTCATAATAATGTCAATACAATTGTGTAGGTCTTCAACTAGTCATTACAAGACGGACATCACTCCCTTTTTATGAGCTTTATTATAATTCCAAGCTGCTTTCTTAGAATTGTTTAACATTGATTTGCTTGGTCGGAACTCATGGCAAGGTACTTGAAAGAACTGATTTACTTTACATAAGCGTAGAAAACTAGGTTTTTCGGAAAATTTACGACCAAAAAATTCATTTTGCGTGAGATAGCTTAAGGCTCGCGTGAGTGCGTGAGGCAGTGGCCAAATGCGTGAGACTCACGCGAGATGCGTGAGACTTGGCAGGTCTGCACGAGTTTTTAACTGAATCGTATGTAAAGCTTAATTCTCTCTTCTGGCTCAGCTTAGAGCAGGAAATCTCTCATTGCATTTACATTGGAAACTGGTCGTTATGTAAACACTCCTGTAAGTGAAAGACTTTGCTTGTGTTGTGATTCTGGTTCTGTGGAGGATGAGCTACATTTTGTGTTTGATGGTTCTCTTTATAACTCTTAGAGGTCTATTAGATTCTGTTTAATAATGTTTCACTTCAAGTCCCGAACTTTGGAGATTTCCGACAGAAGATTAGATACGTTAAAACCGCTGTATTTCTCTATAGTAGGCAATTTGCCAAATATATCAATTCTGCTTTTGAACTTAGAAACCGTCGCATTTATAGTAATCCTACATCTGAGTTGTGTGGTTAATAAGGCCAACTGGGCTGGGTACTTATTTTTCTTACGAATACCTATTGTGAGAATTAATTGTACTTGTCACTGTAATAAAATACAATACACGCTAGTGTTGGCTTGCGGAATAAATGTAAAATGCGCGCATTTATTTCCTCTCGCATCTCTATCTCTCTCTGAAAACACTTCACACTCGAAGTCGAGTACTCCGGGAATTAAGTGGCGCTCGTACATCTGACAAAATTAAAAGTGCAATGGTGAGGTCAGTGTGCATCAAGCATTAGATTTTTACCAGACTCCCGTCGAGTTCTGCTAACCATAGACATGCTTAACAATAGCCTTGGTGCGAAGCTGTATAGTCTTCAGCTAACTGGCTGGCCGGGGAACAGCATAGAAATCACTGGGGGCAGGCATGGCCCGGTCCGCTCTTATCTTTGTACTCGCCTTGAACGAACTCGAAATTATTTTTGGCAGTTTCACTGCTTTGTGCGAACTCGCGATAAGTGGTTGTCAGACTGTGCTCGAATACATTACAGTTTATGCATATGAGTTTCTAGTCCAAGTTTGCACTTGAAGACCCTTATATTCGCGCTACAAACTCGAGTGAAAACTCGAAATTTCGTGTTCAACCTCGAACTGAAATTTTAGCCTTAATGTTGGGTTTATCAACTGCAAACTAGGACTGATAAATTATCCACGTAAGTCATTGTACTCTGAAACTGAACAATAGAGACTTATCTTGAGATCGCACAAAAGTAGAGTAGAAAATGCCAAACATAATTTTGAGTTCCATTTCAAGTAAAAAGATTAGAGATTGGGCCCAAAGCATTTATTGCGCGATAGTCCTGACTCCTTGCGGAAAAAATGAACGCTGGGGTCAAGGTCAATAAGATTTAAAATAAACATGGCGGATTCCGATGCGGAAGATTCCTCACCAGTTGAAGCTTCAGGGCCCCGTGTTGTTACAATTTCAAAGACTGAGACTGGATTCGGCTTCAATGTTCGTGGACAGGTAAAGAGACATTTCACTGCTTTTTGGCTCACATTTCTTCCCATGACTCGTCTGCTTTTCTGACTCTGGGGCCTGACGGCCCGAGTCCGCCGCAAACTAATCGAAAACTAGCAATAGTGTACCCATTTTCGACACTTTTTTACCGTATTTTGCACTTCCACGTAAAGTCTGTGGTATTTCTAGGAAAGCTTACTCAATGTAAGAAACATTGATTTCACGGTCTTCCAACTGGTTTCATCTGACTGAGCGAAAATTAGTGAAGACAACTCACTTGAATAGCAAAAACGTGTAGGCTACCCATGATCGCCCCCTGCAACTCCATGTTTCAAAAAGCACACCCCTAGGAATTGTAGTGATTTCCTGACCTGTATGTAGTAATTTAATTCAATTAAGTTTTAGAATTTTCAGTAATTTGTAATGTAGGCCTGTATTTCAAATTTACAATTTTGTCAAAAATGGAACCTTAGTTACTTTGCCAGTCTGAGAATTCAGTGTAATGGCTAAGACCATTAAATACTTGTTTATTTAATGAAAATCGTGAGGGTGTTAATCGTGGGTACACTGTAGATTATGTGTTCCCTTATGCCAGTGCTTTTTGCCCTCAGTCACATGTGCTGGCTTAGCTCACGTTTTTCAAATTCGGACTGTTCTATCTTCACAATTGTTTCAAAAATATCTGGATTATAATATAATGTTCTGTTGTTCGCAATTCCAAATTTAAGAAGTCTCGTTAAGAAGGCCACTTCCAAAAAAAATGACTCCTTCGTCTCTTTCTGTTTCCGATTCCGCTTCATGGAACCCTCGAAGACTATTGTCATTTACAAATGGCATAGTACAAGCAAAAACTAGGCCAGTGGGTTAACTTTTAACTTCTTTTCTGGTATTGTTATGATCATGTGGTGAACAAGACGTTTGTTTGGAACTTCCGGCATATACTGCCGTCTTCCTTCATGACCCAACTTTTTCTATGTTCGTTAGCACCTGGGACTGTTGCTTCATTTAGGTCTTGCAACTTCCACAGGTAACATTTTGATATGCAAAATGTAGGCAAACCTGTTTTTAAGCAGTAACCACATTCTCTGGCTTGTCTGTGAATAGTTACAGACAGGTTATGTGTCTACCGCAAACGTGCCCCAGTGTGTATACCCGTAATTAGTTTATTTAAATGATTACAATTCACGGCGTTAATTGACAATTTAGTAATTAACTTTATTTTCTTGGTAGTTCGTTATTATATTATAACGTAGCTTTTCACCGACCAACGTCTTTTCAAAAAAGTTTGAGCATCCTCTGCTGATTGTTTATTGTACTATTTATCTTGTTAAAAACAACTTGAAATAGTTGAGTCTGTAAAAAAAAACTTTTTACTAAATCACTACATTCTCTACATTGCCATGCACGTTGTTGTCTTTTATTTAAACAATAGAGGTTTAAGTGTCATGCTCTCTTATTTTGCAGAAAACACTGCTAATATCAATTCCTATCTGCCTGTATGTACAAATGTTTTAAAGGTCTTGTCCCATCTTACTTATGTGCTAAGTTTAAGATGACTACTAATCGCTACAATACTAGGTCCTCATCATCATCTGATTTCAATCTTCCTAAACGCAGAAGCGAAACTGGGAATAAATCATTTTCCCACAGCGGGCCGTTTTTATGGAACTCTCTCCCTGCAGATGCCAAATGTACATCATCCTTTCTATTCTTTAAAAGAATTATAAGAAATAGATTTAACTTCATGTAGTGTCTAAGAATTGCATGTTTATTTATTTGTTATTCATATAATGTCTTACTTATATTAATTATTTATTGTCTGTTTTTTAATTTTTTATATTTATATTTATATTTTAGTTAATTATCTTATCATATTTTATTTTTTAATTTTTTTTATTTTGCTTCATCAGTCTTTCCGTGTTAATTTCTTATTCTTTGCTTATTAATTAAATTTGTCTTTCATTTTGTAATTCTGTTTTTGTCTTACTACCTGTTTGTTTTCTACAGAGGGCCCCCATGGAAAGCAGTGTGAACTGATGGGGCTACCCTCATTGTAAATATTATATTAATAAATAAATAGAGAATAATAAATAGTAAATAAATTGACAGTTGTTTAGCGCATCATTAATAATGTGGTGATGGCTCATATCTGAGTTGTTATGAAACTTAAGTAACAAGACGAAGTCATATACGCAGACTGTGCTTTTTGAGCAGCCGACCATAAGAGCAAGCTGATGACCTCTTTAAGTATGTCACGTCATATGTCTTCGCCTCACCTGGATGTCGTGAGAGTAAATAGTTATTGAGAAACTGGGGCGCATTTGCGACCTTGCTCTGTTCATGCACATTTGCCAATTGGGCAACTGGGCCCTTCGTCGGGGTACTGGCGGAAATCTTTGAGTCATTTTATCAGCGGCTCCTCAGAGGTAACAGCCACCAGGTGGTGTTGGACAACCACCAAGGACCACCCATGGGTGACCGTGTGACACAAAGATTCCCGCCAGTATCCTGATGAAGGGCCCAGGACGGGCTCAAAAACTAGGTCTGCGAACACAAACAGGTGGCCTAGAGGTAACTACTCTATCTCCTGTACGTCAGCATTCATGGTTGAGTGTTATCGGATGGTATCTAACAGCAAGCAAAACTAGTTATTTCCCATTCATATTTATACCTGCTATCTAAAATGAGGCCCAAGTTTATACCAATGGCACTTGGTAGAGACAATTTAAAATCATCTTGGGTTTTGCCATGCTTTTCATCTCAACAAGCCTTTCAGTGTAATTTATAAACAAACAAGAATGCGGCACTCCCACCACAGTGACCACACCATGTCAATATCTAATCGTAAAAGTTTCTAATTTACAAAAAATCACCAGAAATTCAAAGAGGTCATATTTTGCTCTCGCATGGGATCTTGAGCTTAAGACGATTGGTAATGCCATGTTGCTACTTTCTATGTAATCCCTGCACTTGTCTTGCGTGGGTACCTGGCTATGCTGGTTTGATACCCAGTTGGGGATTGATTTCACTCGTCAGTTACTGTAGTTTCTTAGCCTACAATATTATGGTTACAGTTTATGTTACCTGACCGAAATAACTCTTGGCATTGCTACAGGCAATGGAATTTTTTTTTGTACCGTGCCACTTAAACCGTGCCAGTTGTAGAACTGAGTCTGATTTACTGGGTAGTTATTTATAACTAAGAAGGATCGGGAAATGTAATAAGAAAACCGAAAATTAGATTCCGTTTCACATATAGTTTATATCCTGCTGACCATTCATAGAACATCTTCTCTAAAGGTAAGGTAAAATCTCACCACTTTTGGACAAAAAATGATTGCTAAAATTAACATTTTTTCGTTTTCAAGGACTTCTAATTCTGTCGTTAATGCCCACAGTTTTTTAAAATATTTTCATCTGGTAACATCTGGTATAGAGCTTGAAAATTGATGTGATGCTGCATGTCTTGCGAAAAAATGAGGAAATAAAATTTCCCTAGTCCACCGTAATGTGTCCTAGATTGGTGAGAGTTCACTGTAACCGTCCCCCACAGTCTTGACTGAGCGTCTCACGGAGGGTGATGTCCCACTGGTGACATGGTGGCTGTGTTCTGTATACTAAATGTGAGCAATGTCTTGATGTTAATCCAAGGATTATCTCATGCCTATGATGGAGTGCTTAATTTTGTGGTTCAGTGGCCTATTTTCAGGTTGGCAATACATTGAGTGTGTGCATGGTGTTTGAACACTTGGAGAGAGAGAGAGAGAGTTGTTTGCATGTTAATGTCCAGTTAGTCGTCTCTTGACAGGTCAGCGAGGGTGGCCAGTTGAAGAGTATCAATGGTGAGCTGTATGCCCCTCTACAGCATGTCAGCGCCGTGCTGGAGGGTGGAGCCGCTGAAGTAGCCGGCATATGCAAGGGAGACAGGATACTGGAGGTGTAAGTACACTGTGGTCAACCGTCATTTGTTTGCTTGTTTTTTTATTTTTTATTCAGGGCACGCAATGTTTCAACGTGCAGTGCTCCTGGAATCCCGTACACACTCCACTCTATCACACACCTATCATATTCTATGTACACAGCTGGAATAGATGTAAAAATAGATATGTAAATTGTTTAAGTTACGTACATCACAGGTAAAAATTCTATAAATTAGGACAAAATTAAGATATTTACGCAATAAATTATCCGTCTCAAATAATAAAAAATGTGTAAACCAGGAGACTATAATTTTAGTGAACAAACACAAGTAAAATATTGGTAACCCATATGTTACATATCATTCAGTGTTACTAGGCACATTTACCCGCTCCATGGGTAATCCACACGCACCTGTTGGTCCCACTATGTTCTCTTTTGTCCTGAAGACTAAATTTCTCTCAAAAAGTTGCTGTAAACTTGTGACATCTGACAAAAACAATAAACCTATTAAAAAAGCATTCTCGTCTTGCTGATGATTAGAATGGAAACTCTGGCTGAAATTTAGGCACCCACGTCATGGTACCTTGTTCAATATTTGCATGCCCTGTTCAACATCTGGGCATACTTACAACTAAACTAAGCATGTAGGCATTGGTGTCTTCTAATTTTCTAAAATTTTTTTTTGAAAATTAGGCAAAACTAAAAATCATTGTATCACTGCATTAAGTTTCTAAAAAATTCATAGACCCCAACTAGTTTGAGTGTCTGTTTGGCCTCATACAATATTACCAATTTTGGTCGAAAAATGCTCTTTTTCAGTATTCATAGGATTTAATGCTTGCTGTAAATGTCCTCTGTTGTCAAGATGTTGTTTCATGGCTGCTGTGCGAAAGTTGAAAACGGTTAAGCATTGCTTTTGTTTAACTTTTCTTCAGTGAAGAAAATGAAAAAAAACAAATTTTCACTTGTGCACCAGATTCTGTTTCAACCCTGCTCTTCTTAAAGCTTCTTGAAAAACAACCAAACAACGTTGTTTTGTGCTCTTAGCAATATCATATTCTAAATGAGTTTTGAAATGGCTAATAGCCTACTCTATTGATTTTGTTTCATGCATTATGCTGGTTTTGAGATGATTACATTTATTCATGAGACAATGAACATTTTAGCACGCAGTTATTGATAAGACTGGGACAGTATCATCAGTATGGCACATACACCAGTGGGATTATCAATTCTAGGTAGTGTTTTCACACTCTCTATCAATTAAAGCCGCATTTGCCCTGTTTAGCTGACAAAAATGTAAATCGACTTGGGCCTCATGATATTCGTTACTGTGATAGGATTGTATTTCCATTACCAGCAAGAACATCAAAACCATCGGCGGCTCAAAAAAATGCTTCGTAGTTTGTTGGGATTGGCCCACTGGAAAATTGTGTATTAAAAATGGATTAGAATTCAACATTGTCAGGTAACAGCGCTTAGTACTTAATATGCAATATCTCTACCATAGGTGTAAAGATTAACTGTCCCTTACGTGGGGTTCGAGACCTTCAGGTGCTCGTAAATTATGTTAATGAGCAGTTTATTCTCAGTTTTGTGAATCTTGTGTACATGTTCGGCTTGACATTCAGGATGTTAAAGTCAATAAACTAAATGATCACTAGGTAGGCCTTAGACTGTTGGCAACAGAACATGATTCAATTGAAAGTGAAATTTCTTAAAAGTCGTCAGTGGACATTTAGCCAAACAGAGTATTAACACAAAACGATACGGAACTTGAAACTGTAATCAAACTGATTCTTGCATTTCACATTTTTTCAGTATTTAAAAGAAGGGCAGTATAGTTGACTAAAACAAAAATCAGACTGGGTATGTTACTCTCATAAAATCCATCTCACAGTATTTTTTACATTGATAGGTTTCTATTTCACATCCAAGCCATCAGCCACTCAACAAAAGTTATTGGGGTTTATTGGCAGGGGTTACTCAACCTTAATTGTGCATTCATGAATGACAAATGTATGCATGGAGGGTGGCTTGAGAGTTGGTACTGAAAATAGAATCCTATCATGGTAAGGAATGCTAAGGGGCTGATTTTAAGACAGACCGATTATCGTTTTATAGCTAGGTAATTATGGCGAAATGCAGTGTTATGTGACCAAAATTCCTTCATTTCTTGTAAAATAATAGACATCTATTTTTGGAAATACATTTTGTCTTGAAATAATGAATTTTATCTTTGCTATTGCTTATTTGCCAAAATTTTAAAATTCTTTTTATGAAAGGTCGTCAGTTGGCCATAGCCAATATGGCTGCAGACAGGCCTTCATGCAGCGTATGTCCATCCGGACGCCCCTAGCACTAATCTGAGCTCCCTGGCAAGGACACCCAATGTATCATTTGGATGCCCACTGTCAATAGGAACCTTTCAAGTTTGGACTCACACATTGTAATGAATACTAGGAAGCCTCTGAAGGCACACAGTGGGGGCTCTTTTTTCAAAGCAGGAAGAAATATACAATGTAAAAACTATATACAAAGTTTATGCATTGTTGCTATTTTGACACTTGATTGACAGCATTGTAAGTCTTGGTCTACACAGTTTTTTTAGTAAAAATGTTCACCATAGAAGGCTGTTTTATAAACTTAGATGTAAAAACCTTGATCTATGCATTTTTTTGTAAAAAAATCTGTGTGTTTGGGGGTATTAATGGGGGTGTGGGGGTTACGCGTCGGAATCATGGACGCCCTGGAATATTGGGAACCCCTTTTTGGACACCCTATTTTCAAAATCCTGGATAAAGGCCTGGCTGCAGGTACTTGATTTGTAAGGCGATGGTGCTGTTTGTAGAACACAACATTCCTGTAAATAATGGTAAATTTGATGGTAAGTTTTTGATGGTAAACTATTTACCCTGCTTAACCATCTGTATAAACAGCTTAATTGAACATTGCACCTGTGAAATTTCAATTCGAAGAGCAATAATGTTACTTTGGAAGAACAAATATACCAGTGTAGGAAGTTGATGCTTTTAACATCAGATTGTGGTTTCCAAGTAGATTTTAAAGTTATGTGAGTCCCTAGAAAAATGTCCTAAGTTGGCTAACTTCAGATCGTCATATTTCAGAAATGGCTGATCGAATTCATGTGAAACTTTCAGATATCATGCTGTAATTGTGCATTATAATCCAAAACGGTTTTGTGAAGTGCGTAAAACTGGTCCACTTTTGCATGAGGGGCTGTCAGAAATAGAGGTTTATGATTTTCATGAAAAAAGTGAAAAGTTGTGTGAAACAAAAACAGAATGACAACTCAGAAATTGATACCTTAGTTTTGCTATGATCGTAACTTTTTTTTGCAAACTTTAATAAAAAGTCAACGACAGATTAGTATGATTAGTCTGAAATGAAATTCTGCAGGCTGTTTGCTTTTAGAAAAAATGTAAACTTTTCTTGAATATAATAGCTTATGATGTAGACCACGTACCATTATGAAACTTATCTCAATTCTTTCCTTGGTATAAGAAGAGATGATTTTTGGACTTGGACGGAAGTGTCATAAGGCCCTTTCATACTAGTATCGACACGTCGATGTTTTGAAAGTTGCGGTCAGTATGAACGGTTAAATTTGGTCCTGGATCGAAGTTAACAGCACCAGTTAACTTCACAGTAAATAGGTGGATTTAACAGCGGAGTTCGACACTGCGGTGGTGCGGTATGAACGGTCAACTTCGGTGGCATCGAAGTTATCGCCAGGGGCCACTATTATTCTCAACAATTAAAGGGCAATGTCGTTACTAATAGTTGCTTATATTTTCCTCGAATAACCACCAGTGGAATTAGAAATAAATTTTAGATTGCTTAGCACATGTAAATGTTCTCAAATTGTCATTTTAAAAAATCCTAGCAAGCATGGGATGCATCAACGCTACCTTGTGATTACTTCAATAACTACAGCGTCATCTACGATTTTCTTCGATGTCGTTAACTACCCAAGCTGGTATGAACAGTTCAATTAACTTCGCAGTTTACATGGACACTCTGCTCGCTTGTATCAGAGTTAATTTAGTATGAAAGGGCCTGAGCAGTCTGATGAAACATTGATGACAAGATAAAATTCCTGTTACAATTATTTTCCCCTGGGTTCAGTTTGCAATTTGATACAATCAATACAAACATATGTCATGATTTACTTGTGTCAGGAGTAGACTGGCACTGGTTTTAGTGCTCTGAGTTTTATTTTGCTGTTCTATTTATTTACTCGCAGATGACATGACCTATGAGGTCAGACCAGTAACGCTGTGATTTGTTTACAATAGAATACTAGAACTGGAGCCTAGTGTATATGCATAGAATGATTGGGTATGGCTCTAGAATCATCTTGAATTTTTGAAAATTTGAATAACACCAAAATTGACAGTGTTTCAATCTATAGAATCGAAAAAATTCATTTTATCTTTGAATTTCTGCATCTCAAATTTTAGAGACTGGCAGTGCCCTAACTGGAGAAGTTTTACCATACTTATTACAATTGACTGCTTTGTTGAAAGAGACCAATTCCCGTCATTGTTTCATTATCAGGCATCTGAGTTGATGAATTGATGGGTATTTCCAGGTAACATGTTATCTGTGAAGAATCGTGTGGAGTTGATTTATATTTAAGAACTCTTGGCTATTGATTGTTGCCATGGGAACCTTACAAATTTCTTAGAGAAGGACAATTTACATACTTGGACATTACTGTTTCAGTGATGTTGCTTGGGCTAGCTCTCGTGGGTTTGACAGCTAAATGTGAAAAATTCACGCTGTGTAGCTATGAATCTGCCTTCCATTATAAAAACTCTTTTCAAGATCATCGGTTGTGATATGCAAACTCGTTGCTTTGGTACCCACAATTTCGTTTTTCAAATAACGTTTTTAAACCTCATTTAAATTTGGTCAAAAATAGGACTGCATTTCTGTTGGTATCTAAAGCTGTCCATTAGAAAATACAGTCCTGTTAATCAAGTCTGTGTTAATGAATGAACAGTTGCAACCGAGCACGGAGCTCTACAAACCTTATGCAAGAGTATGTGTAACAGTCCTTTGGGATTGTGCTTCAACTACTGTACACGACAAATGTTTATCAGACAAAATACCATTTCTCCATCACGACGGCTTATTCTGTTAACAGCAAAAATGACTGGAAATAATTACCATGGCGACAGAATGACACAGCCACCGTTACTAACTTTAATTACGTCTCTAGTTTTTGGCCATAATAGAATCAAAAGTCAGTGTAATCTGTAAAGAACATGTCAAGGAATTACTTTACATTAAAGGTTATCTTCAATGGTAACGCATGTAAAATTGATTCCTACAGTATGTTAAGAGCATCGCTCTGAACCCAATAGTGCCATAAATTGCCAAATGTAACGAACTGTTAGGCATATTGGCTTGCTTTTGTCTACGTCACCTCCAGAATCGCCTTTAATTCAAACAGCTGCAAATAACACCAGCACGCAATGGTGTTCTATTCAGACCCCTATTCAATACAACCTTTTGTTGTTTGTGCTGGGATGGCACAAGATGGCACGAGAAGGCAGCTTCACTTATCATTTGATGGGCTTACACTTGCGTTTTATTTTAAATACTAAAGCTTTGTTAGGACTATCTGGTTCTCTGAACAACATGCAGGGCTCAGTGACCCTATAGCTATGGTGATGACCTGTTTACTATTTCCTGCCATTGTTGTTGCACTCATTTCACTTCATGGATGTAACCTGACTTGCATGTCGACACTTGTTGATATCTGATTGTTTGTATCCTGATGATGTCTTATGAATAGACGAAACGTCGGATTAATAGGAACTTTTTCATTTGTGCGACTGTCTCCTTTTTTAATTTACTAACTTTTCTGATAAATAACATAGAAAATAAATCTGAAACTAAAAGAGGCGATCCAGATCCTCTAAAGGATACGCTTGTGTGTCGAAAAGTAGAATGAATATTTGTAAATAAAACAACAAAAATGGATCACTGAAATTTTCGGATATAATAACATCCTTCGTCAACAGAAACAGAAATAAAGTGAAATCAAACGCTATGTGACAATTGACAGTGTATCATGCTCATTACGTCATATAGCTACCACTAGTAAATGGTTTGAAAAACTAGTAATTTTGCTCTTGAAAACACAGAAAAAAGCAATTTTGGCACTTATTTTTGTCTGAAATTGTCGATGTTTTACCTTAACAGAATTTTGTCCCTTTTGGTATATGTAGAATGTAACAATACTTGTCTGTTATGTTGTAAATCTTGGATGAGACAAAGTTTGTTTTTTGTCAATTTAGAGTTTTCTTGTGACAGAATTTGTCCCTTGTGGTATGAAACATCTTTAACGAGACAAAATTTGTTCTTCGTTAAAGTAGAATTTTCATGTAACAGAATTTGTCTTTGTTGCAACTTGTTCCATGTCGCTGATTGTTCTTTACAGCAACAATGAAAACGTTGAAGGCGCCACTCACAAACATGTTGTTGATTTGATCCGATCAGGGGGTGACACCCTCACTCTAACAGGTAGGATTAAAGCAATTAGGTACAGATGCAGTACAAGACCTAAGTAATCGGGCTAAATTACGTTTTCCTAACATGACGGCTCATTTTGTTAACCGTAAAAATGGCTGGCATTGACTATTACGGGATCAAAATTGTGTTTGCAAAATGGCTGAGCCACCTTACTAACTTTTGTGTTACTTCCCCTTCATTCTTCGTCATCAGGGGAGACAACTCTGACAACGAATTCAGCTTCTGCCCAGACGTCATGTCAACGAATTGTAGGTCATTTTGTCTGAACACTTAGCTTGTACTGTCACTTTAAGCTGGACCTTGTATCAAACCTTTGAACACTTACACCAACTTAATTTCGTTCGTTTCCGTTCAACTTTAGTATCATCTTTGCTAGTGTCTTTAATTTTGTGCTTAAGTGCAAAACGATTTGCGTAAATGAGGAAAAAACTGGAATGTGTTCCTAACATTGAAGCTACATATTTCAGTTTAAATTCAAAATATTGAGTATAAACTTCAGTTTTTAGCTTGAATCTAGTGGTCAGGCAAACTTGGACTTTTCCGTCCTCCGTTTGGATCATCTTGTATCGGAGTTCAAAATCAAGAACATTTATTTGGAGTTCATATTTTAGTTGGACAGAAAATATTGAAATTGGAGCGACTTAACCCATGTTACATTGAAGAAAGAAAAGTTTTTATTTGACCGCTTAATTCAACGAAATTGGACTTTGCTTGTTCCTTACACCAACGAGAAGTGATTTCTGCGTTTGGAAAGAACCGACAGTTCGTTGTTCCATTAGACAATTCTTGGCGCCTAAAGTGACGCCACGTGACAAGCCAACTTGTAGAGCCCAATGTCAAGCAAGAATGAACTGGCGATTCTTTCAAAGCCCCGATATCCCCTCCAGTTTGACTAAGGAACAATTTCTGGCCAATTTCACAGTGATAGTTTTTGTGTTGAAAAGAGGTTTTATAGCTGCTTTAAACTTGAGGTTGATGCTGAATTCAAAGGTTTCGCTCCCAGGTCTTCCTCTCCGTTTTCTATTCATTAAGTGATTGAATTGTGTGGTTTAGCAGATTGCACGTCAGATAGTCTTACCATGTGTCACAGGTTTGTCATGCAATCTGTTTACCCAGCTTACAGAGCCACTGAAAAAGTTCATCGAAACCACAGTCCAGATGCTGAAATTGAGTGTCCAAGCAACTACAGTACGAGACAAAAGTAATCAGACCAAACACCACCCCCCTCCCGCTGTCCTGCTGGCTAATTCTGTTAACAGCAAAAATTACTGTTAGCATCTATTAGGACAGCAAAACTCTAATTACAGAATGGCCTTAGCTACCTTACTATCTTTACCTTTCATTGTCAGTCACAGGTTAAGGATACTCTGTTGATGGCTGTGTCTTCCACCCCACCTTCATGATGGTGAATTCCGGGTCATTCTGTCTGAATACTTTTGGCTCGTAGTCTGGGAGTTATAGTTGTCCTAGCTCGCAATCTATTAGTGATGTCTTGAATCTATATAATCAACCTTCTGGTTTGGTAGGACTGATGTTTAAAAAAGAGGAGACAATGTGGCTCAGTGGTTAGAACTCCAGACTCCCACTTGGGAGACCTGGGTTCAAGTCCTGGCTTTACTGGCTGACATTGGAGCATTGCACAAAGGTGTCTCCTATTCCTCTCAGCTCGGTTTTACAAGTAAAAGTAAGCAAGGGAGCAAGTGATTTCTAGGGCAGTGCTCTTATTTTTATGCTGTTTAGAAAAGCCATTTTATAATTTGGCACTTGGAAGCCGTGGTTTGCACACTTGATTTGTCTGTTCAGGAAGTTTACAAAGTTCAGAAAGATAACTGTTTACAACCCCTGGTTTCTATCGCATAAGAAACTATAACTTTTTGACCAAGAGCTCTACATGTATGGTGTGACCTTGTCGATGTCCTCTGTTGTGTGAATTATGAAGAACATTTTCCAGCTGATACTCTCATGTGTTAGGAGTGTTACTAGTACAAGCCTGATTTGATAAAGGCCAAGTGTCACTATTGTTTACATTTTCATAAATCATGTTGGGAGACAAGGAAAGCAACATGCTAGCCTAATAACTACAATACACATGCAAGGAGAAATGATTGCTTAATATGCAACTAATGGAAAGAGTGAGTATCTTGAGGGCTGTAATAGTGGTTGCCCAGTCACTTTTGGCAGTGACTATTTTAGAAGTGTGTGCTGGTAAATTTGTGAGCGTACCTCCCAAATCTTAGAGAGGTCTTACTTTTTACTTGAGGTGTAATTTGGTATGATCTCATCCTGCTTGAAAAGTACTAGTATTATGCTAGAGACTCATCTGGAGTTTAAAAAGTTGGTTTCCAAATCTTCCATATGCGGGGATTCCATATGAGGTCAGCCTGACGTCACACGATGGGGAGGTATTCGCCCAAAAGGCATGGTTGCCAGCGTTTGCGGATCGTCAGGATGACATAGGTGGTAACAGCTGTGATGTTGATTATGTCTAAATATCAATTGAACTAAGAAAACGCATTGTAATTTTAAAATTCTTTGTTTAGCCATTTTCTTTGTCGAGGTTGTCTTGAAATGGGCCATCTTTTTTATCTCGTTTCCATTCTGTCCAAGCCTCCATTTGTTCAAAACTGGCCACTTCGATGACGGCCATGATGGCTGCTGGTTGAGCCCCAGGCTTTCGTCAGGTCACGCTGATAATCTGTATTTCCAGTGATATCCGTGCCAAAGCAAGTAGCGGAGCGACTAGAACCGAGTGATGACTCCTCAGGTCCGTCTTCGTATGACTACTCAGAGAAGAGGTCACTACCTATCTCAATACCAGACTACCAAACTGTTGAACAACATGGAGAGAAATATGTGGTGAGTCTACGTTGGTTAAGATTTCAGGAAGCCCTAGTTTGATTTCCCTAGCATAGAGGGCACTTCAGCTGTAGAGTATGAACATAGTACGATGTCCTTGGTTCATGGTTACCTCTGTGGACCAGGTAAGACCATCTGTGGTGATTTTGTGGACTCCTGCCTGCAAATGATTTAGGTTTTCTAGGACCATGAAATCTTGCACGTGAACTAGTTGGTAAAGTGCTACTTGCTGGAAAATGTTTATTTTCAAAAATTCCAATGACTATAACAGTTGGGTTGGAATTTAGCACAGTCTAAACATTGGCATGTCTGATTTTGCCAAGCAAGAAGCCTTGTGTTTCTGCTTTGCCGATTGTCTCTAAAGTCGAGAGTTAACACTATTTTTGTGAGATTGAACTTATAGTGCTAACCCTAATTTAATGTTTTTATTGGTTTAAACATTCGTACTTCTTATAGTTGATAGTGGAATTTAGAGCTTGGATTGACTTCTGTAGATTATTTGTTTGTTTGATTGACAGGGACTTGCAATCTTTTGACTTGAGAAATGTTAGGATTCGTAGGTCACTGTATTCTGCAGGTGTACAATATTTACATGGCTGGTAGACATCTCTGTTCGAGGCGATACAGTGAATTCTCCAGTTTGCACAACAACCTGAAGAGGGAGTTTGTGGATTTCAACTTTCCCAAAATGCCTGGCAAATGGCCGCTGAAGCTGTCAGAACAGCAGCTGGACTCAAGGAGGCGGGGCTTAGAGCAATACATGGAGAGAGGTGAGTAGGCGGGGCTTAGAGCAATACGTGTCAAGAGGTGAGTGGGTGGTACTGAGATGAACATAAGGAGAGAGAGCTGTGTTGGTGGGAATTAGCTGAAAACATACAAAGTTGAGATGGCAGAGTTTACATCAATGCTTAGGAGAGAGGTTAGTAAGCTGAATGAGGATGGTATTAGTTAACGCTATACGTTAGGCGATATGAGATGATTTAATTTGAATATTCATTTCAATGATTGGCATTTTTGTGATGTTAGGTAGGGAAGTAGTCCATTTTATAAATTTATGGTTGCCTCGAACATAGTTGGAGAGTTTCATAGTTGAAAGTTGAGTTGTTTGAGAGTTGTTAAGCTCTAGAAAAAGGAAACTAATAATAATAATAGAAGGAAAACCCGTGAATAACAAGACTCTGTTATTATGTGCAGTGTAAATGAATAAATAAGCACCAGAGAATAGGCTGCAATACTGCCATTGACTCAGAACAGTCTGTCTTGAAATTTCAATTGAGTAAACAAACGTCTAACATATGTATAAATTTTCCAGAATTAATGCGGCGAAATTTGATGGCACTCGGAAATCCAGCAAATTTGCGTCCTGATGCAAACATTGTTTGCTGGTAAAAATTTGACTTAATAAATACTGGGGTTATATTAAATGCCTTTTTTTCCAGTGTGTGCTGTTCGCGTTATTGGTGAGAGTGATATAATACAGGACTTCTTGGCAGTAGCTGACGACAACTCAGTAAGTGGACCGTGTCCCTGCGAGACGTATCATCCATTCTTTGTATTTCTGTTTGCCTGAAGGTTAAGGGAGTTGTTCTGTATGTTGGCCAATGGATTCTTAAAGCGACACGATTGGCGTTAGGGCCAAGACTTGTGTTTCTGGTGCTATTGTTGGGTAGGATGGACTTTGGGAAGTTGTTAGCTTTGAGCAGATTCACAAAACAGTAAATATTGTTGGATTTGTTAGAAGTCAGCCATGACCAACATTGGCTTCCAGTCATTTGGTAAAATCAGTTGAAATCAAGGCTGCCGACCTTATCAGTTAATACTCTTGAAATTCATGGCCAGTTGTCATGCTGTCTTTTAGTTCTATTAGGAAAGTGTTGGACTGCGACCACTGAGGTCATGCGTTCGAAACATCTCCGGGCTGATCTCGAGTGAGTACGCAGCATTGTTGTTGGTAATGTCTAAGATGTTAAAAATGATTTATTTTCATGCAGAATTCCACAACTCACAGTAACAATGAAGTGGAGCTAAAGGTGCTATTACCCGACAGAACGGTTGCCATGGTAACGATTCAACGAAGCTTCGACACAGTGAAAGTTTATTCGGTGCGAGCATGGTTTTTTTAATTCAAGTTATGTGAATGTTTTTCGTGTATTTACCAGTCATGTTATTGATTTAATTCCCTCGATAATGATTCCACAAAAACTAGTTCTTTTGTTTTGTTTTCAAATTGTTTGGCAACAATTCAGTAGTATCTCATTTTGCATAAGTTCTGTTGTAATAAACTTGTTTTCATCTACTGCTGACTTCATATTATGAGTTCATTTTGCTGTAGTAGTGATTCATTTTTGATATTTATCATTATTTACTTCAAAATTACCCGGTTTTCTTGTATACACCGCTTGCATTTTTGTTTTTCTTCAATGCCTCAGTGATAACATCAAACTCGTTCTCAGAATGTCATAGTCTATCTTGACCTCTTGACATCTTGATGAAATGAGATGGCATCACCGCAATGTACAAAGCTTTAGTTCCCGCTCGTTTTCTATGATCATACTGAGAACTACTTTGGTGTGATAGATAAGTATTTTTGTCGTATTTACTACCGTTGCATGATTGGTTTCTCGTACGGGCCATGTATTTTGTTTCGTGAAAAAATACAAAATGATGCCTTTGATAATTGGTACTCATTATTATTGAAATGATATTTATTAAATAATCTTTAATGAAGATAGACCCTCATGCTGTAGTCCTATATCTCATAGAACTACCATCGAAACTGAAATAATATATATTAAATAGTCTATAAAGAAGACAGAGCCTGTAATTGGGGTCCTATATCTCATGGGAAAGTCATTGCATCACCCTGAAAACTGTCCAGCTCACTGAAAGTTTTAGATGATATATTTAAATTATTAACGGTCTTTGAAATGTCAGTTTTTTCATTCTGCATTTATAGGCGCTGGTTGCCAAACTGAGGCTGACTGACGATGTGGCTTCCTGCTTTGCTCTCTTTGAGGTTATAGATGAGAAATTTGGTGAGTCCACTTGTCACATTTTACCCAGTGGATGGGTGGTTGTAGGTAGTCACTAAACAGTTCTAATAGCTTTCGACGTGCTGATAGACTCAGGACTGTTGCATGTTAATCATTTCATTAATCTCGAGGGTAGCCTTACAAGTCAACTCAAATGAATCATTTGATGTAATGTGGGTTCTGTGCGCCAGCTAGTGCTACAAAATCTGTGACTTGTGAATCTCTTCAGGAACTGTTACGTGTTGGTTTGATAACATGCCATCCATTGACTAAAGGGGTAATAGTCTGATACAATGTGCCTGCATTTTGAGAACCATTTTTCTCCTCTGAATTACAGGCATCAAACTAGTTCTCAAAATATGAGCATGCTATATTAGACTGTTGCCGACTAAAGGTGAGAGTTCTGTTTCTGTAGCTGCCACTCAATTGATACCTTAACTTATAATTTTAAATAGTTTCAACTCTACTTTTACTGAACTTTAACTCAATTGACTGCTATGAACTCGTGTCCTGGTGTTTATAGTCTCTTACAAGGTTCTGGAATTTTTCACCAATAAACAAATTCTTTCTAGATCTTTGGAGATTTCCACACAGACACACAAACAAGGCTCTAAAATGTTCCAGAATAGGGTTCTATTTTCTAATTACTCATGTGATGGAACATTCTTCTAGAATGTCCTCTAGTTTTCTAATGTATACGAATTAGGTCATCACTAGCCTGACCCTATAGAACAATCTCCTGGAATGTTCTCTAGTATTCTATTATGAACCAATGACATCATCATTAGCCTGACCTCATAGGTCACGTCAGTCAAGTGCTATCTGCTTGTAAACAGTTGGAACAGCAGAGCTAAAACTAGTGTCAGTCTAGTTCTGACACCACTCTCCTCTGTTCATCTCGTTTGCTGTATTATTGCCGTGTGCGGCGTTCAAATAATTTTCACGCTTAGGACTATATACCAAGGTCAGCTTATTGAGCGTGGTCTCGGCCAAAAACACTTTTCCCAGGTACAGAAATCGCGTGTAACATAAGAAAGGAACAATTTGAGGCCAGTTTTTCATGGTGAGTGGTCTAATCAAAAGCTAGCTGTTTGACAAGTGATGAGTTTGTAGTGGCTTTGTTTGCCAATTTAAAGCACCAGTTCTCTCCTTGAATCATGCTCTGTTCCACGGCTTCATTTATTTTCACAGCAGATTCGTCTAATTGTCCACCTCGATATGGACAATACTTAAACAATATCCGATCTCCAAGTTTAAATGGTAAGACAGCCTTTGACTGGCATCTCATACGAGAATCGGTGTTCAGCACGTACAGTACAAGCCAAAAGTATTCAGACAAAATGACCAGGGATTCCCCGTCATGGTGGCTGCACAGAAGCCGAATTCACCATCGGAAAATGAAGGGGATTTAAAAAGGAACTTGGAAATGTGGCATAGCCATTTTGTAATCAAAATATTGCCCCATAATAGTTATAGCCAGCCATTTTTGTTGTTAACGGTATTCCGTCTGATTACTTAATGTCTTGCACTGTTAGTGCAGCAGTACAGCCTGGAGATTTCTGATAAAGCACCCATCACCAGAAAACACCCACGGGAGTTTTTCTCGAAATGAAGTAAGAAAAAGCTACCAGCGCGCTCTATTGGAAATCTTTGGTAGTGGTATGAAGCTTAGAGCAACTTTTTGTTACAAAGAACACGGCTAGTAGGAGGGAATGTGTCTGTTATGCATGCAGTATCTCAGCACTTTGCTGCTATTAAGGATACATTTATTCAAGAAGTTACGAAGTATCACACCATCGCTTGTCCCTCCTTTCTGTATCAGCTACTGGTAATTAGCACTGAACATATGACGAGATTTTAGTGACAAAAGCAAAAAAGTTTGCAGAGCATGTGGGAATTATTTTTTTTTTCACTTTTTCGTGTCATACGTACATTGATTGTCCTTAATTTATTTTTATGTACTTTTACCATTGATAGTTTTATCTGTCTCTAAATGCTTGTCTTAATACATTGTATTGTGTTATGTATTGTATTTTTTGATGACCATTGTTAAATCAATCAATCCATTCATTTAATGTCAGAATTGACCACTTCAGAACACAATACAGTGGACAAGTGAAACTTTATTTTTTTCAAGATTAGTAACACAAGACATATGTTCTTTAGCTGCCATCATATGACGTTTTGTGAAATTTTGGGCTATCACAACAATGTTTGAAACATTTGGGAAATATAAAACATCAATTTTTCAGCACTTTTTGTCTGGAATTGGTGAGATTTTGCATTATGTTGGTTGCCACCGTGCCGTGAAGTCGTATAATCGGCTCTGTTGCAGGGCTAGATAATGATGTCTGTCAGTAAAAATTCTGAAGTATGATAAAAATCCATTTCAGAATTATAGTCTGGTGGTAACTGTGGTGTTGATCTTTAAAAATTTAATAGCATTTATTTTGTGCTTGTTATCTTTCATGAACAAATGAAAAAACAAAATGTCACTTGCCAGCCATGTTTTGTCCTAAATTGATGAGAATTTACCCTATTGCTTCTTAATTCTGTCTTGCAGAACGTAAACTCCGACCTAATGAGTTCCCACACAATGTTTATGTCCAGAACTATAGTACGGCATCGGCAACGTGCATCTCTGTACGTCGGTGGCTTTTCACAATGTCACGTGAAATCGCCTTGAGTTCAAATGAGGTGGCCTGTAACTGGTTTTACTGGCTGGTAAGTATCAATTATTCTAAAAGAGAATGCTGTAAAAGCTGCATTTTGGCCTGTGTAGCTGGCGGAAACACGAAAATTAAATTATGGCATTTCGTAAAGTCTGTCTCGTAATGTTTCTGATCGTGTTAGGATTCTGTTTCCGTTACTGACTCAAGTTACAGGCAATGCCTATGTGCACCACTTTGAAATTCTCAGTGTTTTGGAATTATAATTCAAGCATAAAACGTTCATGCCACTTAATCTCTGGCTTTGGGGAGCCAAATAGTATTTCCAGTTTGCAATCATGAAGTTTAGAAGACAACGTTTTTAATAATCCAGACACAAAAGATTTTTGTTATTTAATCTTAACATAACGCAACCTTGCAGGAATATTCACACTTCCTCATCAAAAGAGTCTCAGGTAACGTTTGGAATTGTGATCCAGACTCTTAAGATATGTTTGTTTTGTGCCAGGTAGTGCAGTCTACACTTACTCTTCATAGAAACTTAGTGGCTCTATAGTGTCAGAGAATGGATTGCCTGTGACATGGTGACATTCTGTTACAAAACTTGTTTGCCTGAAATTCTGTGATATTTTGTGACTTTTTGCAAACTCTGTGACAAAATGTGAGGCAAATAGGCTGTTAGTATTTTGTTAGGTTTTTAGTTATTTTATACTGCATCAAGTGGTCGTTCCTTTTTTCCCAAATTGTAAAATTATGGAATTATTGTGGTCATTGACAAGTATTGTGTCTTTTTTATGTGACAAAGAAAAGTTCATGTGACTTATACGTGCAAAAGGCACCAAAAATGTGACAATTGAGACTCTCTGAAATTTTTAAGAAGTGACAATTTATGACGTGCCATTAAATATGAATCCTTTCTCTTTAACGTAGAAAGTGGGATTAAAATCTATACTGTAAGGATTTGACGTATCATTTCGTATCCAGTGTTGCAGAGTCGTGCAATACAGTTTCATCATAGAAATTTATTTGGCTCCACAGTGTAGATGATGTTTGGATTCATAATCCAGACTTTGAAGAAATGTGTCATTTTGTCTCCAGCATTAGGAAGCCAGGTTGTACTAATCTCACTTATTCATCATAGGATTTTATTGGCCCCGCAGTGTACGGCAGTTGATAATATGATTTGCACCACCTATAAAGTTTAAACTTACCAGTTGTCAATAGTTTTGAGTCTCAGTACTTGTTTGTATTGACTGCTGTTGCACTTGCAAATTATTAATATTGACAACTGCTATGGTAAAGGCAGTTTCAAATCTTTTTGAAAACCTTTTCATTGTGATTGTATTGCAAATTATTTCCGTTAGCAAGCCACGACTTTATCAGTGTGCTACCAGCACGTCACCAAAGTCTTTTAAGCCCATTTATGTCATCCAGTTTCTGACGTCTTTTTAAATGACCATAAAATGTGAAGCAGTCGGTTGAGTGCAAACCACCATCAAACCATTGCAGTTCCCTGTATTATGCTATTTAGGTCAAAATCACATTTTGGGATTCTGAAAACCAGCATATTGAGATCAATGAAAGTCAATAATTTGTTTAATTCAGTGTCTTGTAATATGGTTCAAATATGTTTTCTTTTGCAGGCTGTGGACGATGTGTGCAGTGGGCGTATAAAAGCCAAAGACCATTTATATGAATTGAAAGTACTGCAGGATGGCAGCAAACAAACTGAGGTACTTAAACACTCATACCCTGCCATGCAATCCACAAACCGAGGTACTTTAACACTCATCCCCTGCAATGCAAACCCCAAACTGAGATACTTTAACACTCAAATCCTGCCATGCAATCCACAAATGAGGTAATTTAAATCTCATACCCTGCTATGCAATCCACAAACTAAGGTGTTTTAAAACTCTGACATGCAATCCACAATGAGGTGCTTTAAAACGCAAACCCTGCCATGCAATCTACAAACGGAGGTACTTTAAAACTCATACCCTGTCATGTAATCCACAAACTGAGGTACTTTAGAACTCGATGTAATCCTCAGAGAGTATTCAAAGACAACAAAAACTACTGAATTCAAACTCACGATTGAAAATCTATGTCCTTTCTATAGGGGATTCTTATACAAAATCTGAGAGTCTGTACATTGAACTGTAGCCAAATGTCCCAATTTGCTTAACAAATCATTAAATCTTCTGTCAGTTTAACCTTCAGTGTTTGATACATTTTTTCTCCAATCTACAATAGAATGTGATGGACAAATGAAATTTTATTTTCTAATTTTGTCATGAAAGGTAACATGAAGTTTGTACTGCAATCAGTAGAAACATGTTTAGGAGAACACTTCTACAATGCTGGCCTGTTCTAGTTTAAGACCTCTACCTGGGGGTCCAGACTGAATTAATTTTGGCCGAATGAGCATGTAAAATACTTACACATTTTTCGTTCGGAACACTGGGTATATTCGTTTCCGCACATTTTCTTTCGGAGGTGCCCATGTGCAGACTGTAGCCATACAGCGAATTATACGACTTTCAAGCTGGAAAATGGCTGGCTGTAAGACGGAATCTTGTACACGCGTAGATAATATTCACATATTGCTGTTTTGTCAGTCACAAACATTGATGTACATCACCATTTTTCGATTTTAGACATTAGTATTTTCTTCATGGAAACATTTCCGTCATCGACGTCAGCTCTTTAACTAAGTAAATCTATTCCTTCAAGAGGTGATTAATTTGCACCTTCTTTCAAAATCGACTCAACTTAGGCCATTTATTGTTATAAAATTGGTTTCATCTTGTTCCCTTCTCAGACTAGAGATGACGTCGAGCCTTGAGATGAATTAAAATGGTATTGTGGTTTCAGACCTGCTCCATTTACTTCCTTGTCACATTAGGGTCATTTGAGTTGCCAAAGGAGTATGGTCATGTCATAGCGGGGTCATTTGAGTTGCCAAGGGAGTATGACTGTGTCATAGCAGGGTCATTTGAGTTGCCAAGGGAGTATGACCATGTCACAGCGGGGTCATTTGAGTTGTCAAGGGAGTATGACCATGTCATAGCGGGGTCATTTGAGTTGCCAAGGGAGTATGACCATGTCATAGCGGGTCATTTGAGTTGCCAAGGGAGTATGACCTTGTCATAGCGGGGTCATTTGAGTTGCCAATGGAGTATGACCATGTCACAGCGGGGTCATTTGAGTTGCCAAGGGAGTATGACCCTGTCACAACGAAGTCATTTGAGTTGTCAAGGCAGTATGACCTTGTCACAGTTGGGTCATTTGAGTTGCCGAGGGAGCATGACCTTGTCACGAGGTCATTTGAGTTGCCAAGGCAGTATGATTAAGATCATGTCATAGCGGGGACATTTGAGTTGCCGAGGCAGTATGACCATCAGAGCAATTTTAGGCAGTTTCTTGCGACCAGTTTCAATTCAAACGGAGGCTGAGAATGCGAGTACGGTATTTTTTGGAAGGGTAATTATACCAGTGAAGAAAACTTTAGTTCCACAAGCGTAGTAATCTTTTAATGTCCAAAATTTAGAAAGTTTCACAGCACATAGCGGGCAAATATGTCTTCATGTCCAAAAGACTCGTTTGTTTACATCATACAAATTTTTGTGATCTCTAAAGTACTTTTATTTTGTAGTATCTGAAGATTGTGAGACACCTTGATGGCTATGGCTCCATCACATTCCCCCACTGTGCATGCGATGCCAGAAAAGGGGGACATGTGGTGGCCTCATTTGGTATCGGCTCGTTCAAACTGCTGGCCTGCAAAGAGGACGGAACAATGGAGGTATGGATGTTATGTGTCTGGTTGTATAGCGCTACATCCACCCGACTTTTATAGATAAAGTAAGAATGAAGCTGTTTATTAAGGCAAATACGTCACATATGAGCTCCATTCCGGCCATAGGGCAACCAAGAGGTGTTCAGCTGCCTTATTTCAAGACTTGATTTTTGTGATGATTGCAAAATAAAATCAAAACTTAGTCATTCACCATTGCTTGAAAGAGGGTGTCCCAAGATAATAGTCATAGTAACTGGACAGCACTTGAAAAACTTGAACCCAAAACTTGATGTTGACGCAATGAGGAAACAGAGCGCTACTGTGGTGACATTGCCATGTAGCGTGCCTGTACTGTAATATTTTGCTTATCATACAATAAACGGAGTACAGTGTAGCCCACTTAATGTCATACCCTCGGGTTCAATGTAAATTATGACGATAAGCGGTATATTCCATCAAGCGGGTTTCAACTTTTCGGATCACAACAACTCGTATAAGTTAATCATGTTGATTGGAGAGACTTGGAGTAAGACAAACAGGAAGCGACGGATTTTTACCCCCAACGCTGAGGTCTGATGAGGCAAGTGAATTTAAGATGAACTAAGTTAGTATTTAGACAAAAAAGCAAAGGTGCACATGCTAATGAACAGGTGAGAATTAATATTGCTATTTTTTAATGGCAATATTGGGGAATAGGACAATTAATCATAACAGTATTTGGACTATTTTACATGGATTTAATGGGAAATGATGGTTTTATGACAATAACTGGGATATTCTATTATCCAGTATGACATTAAGTAAAATACAGCATTCCAGTCAAGTGAGGCTGTCCAATAAGGGTGTTAAGTGCAAATAAAATGTGTTGTTTAACAAAACATATTTTTAACAAGACATATTTTAAATAGTAAGGTACAAAAAATTCGACACACTCAGAATTGGGATTTACAACATCACAGGTTATCACAACAGTTTTCAAAATAAACATCAAAATTCGCCAAAGATTTGATGCAAAAAGTGTTCCTAAACTTACATTTCTGTTCGACTGGAGCCCGTGTCAATTCTGGCTAAATCTTGACAAAATCTCGATAGGTACTGGTCTACGCTTTTTTGAAATCGTGACCACTTGCTGTGCATGTTCATTCGTAACAAACTATTAAGTAGTTGCTAGGCGTAAGACTTAAGTTCAACAAAACTGATGATTTTATTGCGACTAAAGTTGGACTGATCTGCCACATTATCCAGGCAAGAAGATCCTCCTCTAAATTTGACAGATTTGAGTGAAGTCTGTCAAGTTTACAGTACAATTAGTCTATACGTGATGGCTGTAATCAATAATATGGGTTTCAGTCAAATTTGGAGTTTCTGACTTTTATTTTGTGTTATCTCCCATGTCGTCTGAGTGAATGTGACTTCCCATTGGATAGCATTATTAATATTTTGTTATTTCCCCTTTCAGACCCAGGTGATTGACTTCCCATTGGACAGCATAACTCAGTGGGATACTGACGAGGAGGGCATGTCGTTCAACTTTGAGTATGAGAGGGAGGGACGCAATCCCCGGTGGGTGAGGATCTTCTCAACTCACGTGAGTGTCTTTGTCAAACATATCTCAGTTTAGACTAATAGACCCATTCCCTTTTATGCCTCAAACAACTCCTATTTTACATACGCATCATACAGATCTATGTTAGTCAAGTAATCATTCACAGGCAATGTTATTTTTAAATTGTTGTATGTGATTGAAAATGCTTTTTATTATGCGTTCGTGTGTGTGTGTGTGTGTGTTTGCGTGCGTGCTTGCGTGTGTACAGCTTTAACTTTGAACACCACTTATTGACTAGGCCACCTGGAGTGTTTGTGAAATTATGTGCCGTACCGCATTCCCATATCAGTGTGTATTAAAAGGACTCGAGCGTCTGTATGTAAGGGTATGCCTATATGCGGAATTAGGCACAGGCGCTAACAAAGCAAAAACTAAAGAGCAACAGTTGAAAATAGCACGTGTGAAGCTTGACTTATTCGCATCAAGGGTATAGGTGTTCATGCGTATTCTGTTGAATATTAACCATTTTTGAAATAATTAATATTTTGAAAAGTATGGACAAAAGTCAGTTTAAGACGTGAGCATATACACTTGTTAGCCACCCACATGTCAAGGTGAAACAGTGGATATTCGTCTTTGTGAAGCATTTTGTTGACCTACATCATTTTAGTGATAAAATGGTTGTAGGCACGTGGGTCTAAATACTTTATGTACATTGTTTAAGGTATGGTGAAATGTGAATTTCTGTTTTGTATTTTTTTGTCATCTGAAGATTTGTATTTGTCAAATTAATGCTTTGTTATGTTCAAGTACTGTGCCTTACCTACCAGTATATTTTTAAAAAACTGCAGGCATTTATAACAATGTTAGACGGACGTTGAAAAATGACGAAAATGGCATTGTGGGAATTATTTTGGCACTAGTTTGATATAATGCGCCCTGGTTTAGAGAGCCAGTTTCATCCAGTAAATAACATGGGCGTTATTCAGTGATTGCCTGGTTCTCTGAATCAGGGCCCATTATGTCCGACTAGTGCCGTTATTTTTCGTTCAAAATTGGTGAGATGTTGTCATACCGTGTATACATTTTTCCATTTTCAGTTTAACTTCATGTTGGACTGTCTGGATGAGATTATGCAAGAGAGAAAGGAAAGCGACTAGGTCAGCTGTTGTGTGTTGAACCACTCTTAAAGTGGTCTGTTGAAAATATTGATATTTGGAAAAGAAACCTTGACTTAAAAGTGCTCGTGTTTCATGTACTAATTCTAGCTTGCAATCTGGATTTTTGGCGACGCCTTTCTTGCTTTGTGTGTTTCATGGGGAGTAAAGTCAACTTTGATGTGAAGACTAAAATGATTTTTAACGTTTTGCCTTTCGCCATGTGCCATTTAGTTTTAAAGAAAAGCAGACGTGTTGACCCAAGTGCCATCTATTGAGCACACTTTCTCAGAACTTTCTGGTTTGACCATGCCATGTTTACATTACAGGTCGCCAAGTTCAGGTTTTCCAATAACCAAGATGGCAATTATACATTATTTGTACCATCGTCAGTACTACTGTCCTGTTACTACAGATTGCTATGGAAACCCAAATGAAGTTGGGCAGACTGATGCAGAAGGACTGGTCATGAAGTAGCTTTGAAATGTGTAGGAGTGACTCCACTAAGGGGAGCTGGTCTTGGCTATTAAAGCACAGGGCTGACTGCAATGTTCTACTTATTGCTTTTCTTTAGCATGTGAAATATATACCTTGAGTTGAAGCTGCTTACCATCCACCTTCTGCCAAAATGACTTGGGATTTAGACAACTTATGGCTATGAAACTGGTCTGGTCTTACACTCTTATTTTAAGCAATTTTTAGGTTTTAAGAGCCAACAGTTAGTCGTTGTTTTAGACCATGCTCTCTAAGTTTCCTTGATCAAATAAGTCATTGGATGTGCAGGTGATGGCATTGAACAAGAATGAACCATCAGTTCTTTAGTGCCCAGTTGCATGAAACAGTCCCAAATAGGAACTCATCCAAGTTCTCTAAATCTTTTCCGTATTTGTTTCATTCTGTAGGCACAGATATAATCTTTTTCTATCATTTTATCATTATTGTGAGCTCTTTGACTTATGGCATTTTCTTATCATATAACAAAAGCAGACATTAATTCAGTAAAAACAGCCAGGAACTTAGTCCTTAAATTAGTGGCATTACATGAAAAGATCCCTACTTATTTTCAATAATAATGAGAATTCAACGTAGAGTTCACTCTCAATTTTTATCGAAGCCAAAAATTGACTTAGTAACAAGAAGAAAACAGCATAAGAAAGGACAGTCGGTGTTTTTACAGACCCACAAATACGCAGTGGATTTAAGAAACTACTTTAGTCCCATTTGATACTGTTTCATGCAACGGAGCACTGAAGTATAGAAATCGTTCCTAATCTTAGTGAGGAAGTTCAAGACCACTTTTGTAATGGTGACCAGTTGGGTTCATGTGTTAGCTTTTAGTTTTTGCTTAGTTGTCTACTGATAGCATACAACTTATTCGTATGGTTTATTAGAGTAGAGGTGTTGCATTATCATTTTATGTTGGTCGGGTGTTTTGCAACAATCTATAGAGGTGTGCAATAAATGTTTACTTATATTGGCTTGCTTTCGAAAAGGGTTTATCATTAATGGAAGACCCAAGGACAGTGTCGACGGTGGATTGCATGTACGGGTTGTTTGATCCTTTGATTGACTGAATCCCTCTGATTGATTATGTAATATTTGGATTAAACCAAAAATAGCATAATTGGTCCTTGTTTTGTTTCTTAATCGTTGACTTGATGCAGTATTTTTAGTCCTCCATATTTTCAAAAAAGTCAACCTGATACTGACTGAAATGGGATGGGAATCGTTCCTTTTCTCTCACCACCACCTGATGCTAGCTTTTAGGTGTAGGTTTCAAAACAAATCCAAGGATCTGTTTCATGACAAGTAACTTGAGATTCCAGACAGAAATTTAATTTCATGTTCCAAACAAAATTTTCGGAAAAAAAATAATCAAATCTCACTGACCACAGTCACTGAGAATAAACGCACAACTGCTAGTTACTGACTGAGGTAATTTCTATAAATAATTTCTAGGCTGTGATGTGCTGACAGTTACGCAACTTTAATACCTTTTCAGCTGTTGAAATGTGGGAGCGTAAGACTGAATTGCTGTCTGAGGTTTTAAGTCACTTTCATGAAACAGACCTGCACAGACCAGAGAATAAATTAATAATATGCGAATTTATATGTTACTGACTGATGATATTGATTGAGGTTTTTTTGATGCTTTCTTCGTCATTTCAAGCAGCTAAGTTAATGATCTGAGTATTTACCTTAGAACGTAAGAATGGGCAGCTAGAAATTACAGCTAAGAGCACACTCTATTTAGCAGCGAATGCTAGGTGTAGGGCGTAGGCAATGTTGCGAGACTAGCCGTGTAATATCACTTGTTATACAAGCTGCATGAGTGTCGTAAGTCGCTATTCACTATCTGACCAATCACACGCAGCTAAAACTATGAAGGGATGACTGCATTAACAAAAGTAATGAGCAAATTATGTAGAACAACCAATCAGCAAAAGACACCTGAGCCTATTCTTTTTTACTCAAAATCGAACCTATTTTTGGCATTTGCTACTTTATTTTTATGCGAGCTCAAGATAAGTGTTTTTTTTGTCTGTGTTCAAGGACATAATGGCCTGCTTTGATAACTGGCTAATCCTAGTTTTCACGCTAATTCCTTGTGTCTGTGATTGCTCGGTCAAATGAGTTAGAAACACCACATGTAGCAACGATTGTGAATACGAAGTCGGTTGAAATTGCCAAATGTTTTTAAGAACGAGGTTTGTATCGAAAATGGTCCGTCGTAAATCACTCAACCGTGTCTAGTAAGTATCGTGACGTGGTCTTGGGGAATAGCACTGTGTGATGCGGGTTATGTGAGCCCGTGAGGTACGTCACATTTACAGGTTGTCAGTGAATACACTGCACTTTGTTTAGCATAGACAATGTTCAAATAGCATTGCCGTTCAGTTACTGCTATACATTAGCATAGTGAGGAGCATGCAAATATACCTTTACTGTCTCCATCATTTGTGTTGGAGGTTAGAGTCTGAACTGGAAATTTTGCATTTCAACACGAGGCCATCGAGTACTAACTCTGACTAGAAATTCATGCGCATAAACCATAATGTACTAGAACATGCAATAATACACATTTATCTTGAATTTGCGCTGAAGTAGAATAGAAAATGGCAAAAATAATGTCGATTTCTAGTATAAAGATTAGAGGGAGGCCCGACTGGGAAGAAGCCCCATTGACCATGTAATAAAGCGAATATAGTCCGATCACTCGGGCACATCGGGTTGTAATGAGCTCGGGTGAGCAGTAGTGTGTAAATCGGTTGATGTTGTCATTGATATGTTGCGTTATCGCATTAGCATGTTAAGCTTGTGGACTGTATTAACAGCATATACTTAGGACTGTCGCTTACCCAGGGGTACATTTAATAACGCTCGTTATTTGTAAGAACTAACACTGGATTTTGTTAAGGTTGTGTAGGGCCCTATTGACAGGTCTGTGTCTTTAACCACATTTAGACAGAACTGTAGATTTTAACCATGTCTTTTAGTAAGATTTAGGAAAAAGAAAGGTACATTGGTAGCAAGCAACAGTATCGTTAATATGGTATCATTTTTTGATATAAATGTTCAAGATGAGAAGTATCATTTCGTTTTATGCTACTTTCGATGTTTTTTCATGAAAATGATGGAAGTCCTATAATTTGATATCTCCTCATGCAAAAGTGGAACATTTTAAAAACAATTTCTGAAAGAGCATTTGAGAGTTGCACATAAAGCGTAGTATTTGGAATTTTATACGAATTTGATGGGCCTTTTTCGAAATATGATATTCCTAAGTTGACCAAATTTGGACATTGGTATAGGGTCCTACATAACCTTTGAGCACCACAGGATCTCAGCTCTGTTTATAGAGTAAGCAGCTGACCTTACCACTGAAACTCCAACAAAATGGCTGCCACTGAGAGCGATGGGGGAAGTTGTGGTGTGTTGAGTTGTGGGAGTCAGTAGTTCAGAAACGTGCAGGGCTTGTACTTCTCATGTATACACCAAATTATCGCACCACAGGCATCTTGCAAGTGACTAGTATTATTCAATATGCCCTCTGCCTTTACTTGTAGATTCAATCTGACCACAGAGGCATTCTGGGAAAATAACCTCTGAAATTAGAATTGATTGAATTGACGGTGTCATTGGTGGTGACATCTGTTGGAAAACTGTTGAAAATCATGCTTTGGATGGGAAGTTAGGAACTCCTACGGGAAGAACACTGTTTATAAAAAGCACTGTTTTGGTACAAGCTCCAGCAAATTCAAAACTAGCAGAAAATTTACAGCATTTCTGTGACCATGAAGTTATTTCCTGCCTGAAATGGCGATGTAGTAGATTAAGGTTTATATATGATGTGTAGATTGTTATATATTATTTTATCTTCCCTGCTTTCTAAGTAAAATGAGCTGTGTTACATGTCAGTCGTGTGAGGGATAAGGTCTTAGCGATTTTCTTCCACAGCAGAGGTATTCTGATCCTTGCGGTACACGTAGCATTCTTTATAAGCGGTCTTAACTTGTCGCTGTTGCAGGTTATTATGCCACGAGCGGTTAGACAATGAGTTACAAACTAATTGTTCGAGTTTGAACTTGCGGGAAATTCACTTGTAATTAATTCTGGAATTTGCATGCCATTCAAAATGGAGGCCCTTTCATAGTCCAGCTCCTGTCGCTTAAAACTGAACCAAAATTTCTCCCAAATTCACTGCGTTCAGTATCCATGAAGGATTATGTGTGTCTGGGTGTTCTGGATAACAGGACTATGTTGGTGTCCGCGCGTACAGTTGATTAGGGTGCCGTATCACCAAAAATGGTGTATTTGTGAATTATGCTTTCCGAGAGCCTGTCAGATAAAAATTGACTCGAAACTTAGTCAGAAGTTTGGTCTTGCACACAATTATTCCTGAAGAATAATTTAATCTCACTTCAGCAAAAGTACAAAGAATATATGCACAACTGCTAGTTAGTGTGAATTATTTTTAGACTGTTATGTACCAGTATTAATAATTACGTGGCTAAACCCTCGTTCAGTAATTGCGAAGTAACTACGAGACCAAATTTCTGACTTTAGTCTGGAATCACTTTTCATGACACAGACTCTTGGCATGTTATAGTTGTGGATGGTTTGTAGTGACGTGACTTCCAGTTGTGTTATGATACAAATTAATATATATTTGAAAAGTTGATTGTATTGATTATTAAATAAAAACAATTTAAATGACACTTTCTTGGAATCATTTAATTATGTTTTTGTGGAACTGTGCCGTACATGGTAAATGCTGCACTGTGATGTTTTCAAACTGACAACAATTTCTTATTGGAACAAGCCGCACAGTGAGCAACACTGCCATCACCAGGAAGACAACCACCAAAATTATCCTTAGATGTGTATTGTATCATTCTTTCTGTGTCGGACTTGATTCAATAGTTACTGACACTTCAGAGCACGATAAAAAATTCTTCAATTTGGGACAAAAATGATCCCTCACTGCCATATTTCTATTCTTACCACATTGTTGTAAGCGCTAAAAAATTACCAAGTGTTCGTTGCTAATAGTTACATCATACAAATTGTGCTAAAAGCAAAGTAAATTTTTCTAAAAACTTATTCTTGTCACCTGTCCGCCATATTGTATACAGAACAAGCCAAAGGTTATCAGACAAAATGACTTGTAGTTCCTCATCGTGACAGCAGGGGGAGCCTGAATTCACCATTAGAGTAGGAAAGGTATAGTTGTGTGACAAAGGCATTCTGCAACTAGAATTTTGTTCCCTAAGTTAAAACCAACCATTTTTGCTATTAGCATTATTATTTGTCACGATGTGGAAATGGTATTTTATTTTGTCTTGTACTGCAAATTCACCGTCTGAGTGATTCTCGCGTTTGGAAGCGTTCATGTGTTATGTAATCACTCAAGGGAAGAAGATTTGGAAGAGATGACGACTGATGACGGAGAGGGGAGTTTAGACTCACGGTGACGTCGTCATGCTTTTTATTAGAATATCTCCATCACAATACACATAGTTGGGAAACTGGTTCACCTTCAAGTGGAAGTGACCAACTCCAAACCCAGGACCCGCTGTTTTACGCATCACAGATGTGTTCATGATTTCGCCAGAATTATCTTATGAACATATAGGCAGACAAACGACAAACCCACTCCATCACTTCCTAGATATAATTAGAGGCTGCAAATTTTGGACGACATAATATGTGAATGCTCCCTTAGCACAAAACTGCCAACGAAAACATATTAACCTTACCGCATGTATTGAGTGAATATGTGATACAAACACATGGAATTATGCATGAATGTGAGGTTCAGGATCACCTGAGTATAAGCCTCCCCAACGAAAAGCCCACATGTACTAATGGAATTTGGGATGTTGGTATAGATGAGAAACTTTTTTGTGGGTAGATGGGTATATGTAAGTCTATTTTTCCAAAGACTGTTCATGGTACATATTCAGCAAAGTCCTGTAGCTCCTCTTAGTTTATATTGCATCAATCACTTTCTGCAAACATTCCTCACAAACACTATTGAGTTCTTGGACTTCCATCATCTGAGTCAAGATCAAGTCCATTTTATACCCACAGGCAAGCTTGACCAGCACCATACACTCAACTGATGCATTCAGCAGACTCTTCTTGGTCTCTTTTGGGGTTGTAGTTTCATCAATAGATAGGTCATAGACAAGTTTGAACAATCCTCTGAAGATGTCCTCGCAGTGGTCCGGAATTCGGACCCAGGCCGTAACAATAACAGTTCTGAGACAGATCAATATGTTCAGCCTTGAATGTTCTTTTGGGCCATCATAGATTTCCAAGTAGTTAAAAATTACACGAAGTAGACGTTTGAACAGTTTTAAGATGGATATTCCCATGACTTCAAGGAAACCAATCAGGTGACAGCTGTATATTTGACGTAAGCGAATCTTATCTTCCATCTCCATACTAGACAAGACTCGCAAAAAAATCTCGTCGTAGCGACTTTTCTGACGAGATGTGCCACAGTTTCTAGGCACAGCTTCGATAATCCGCAGAATGGACAATAAACAAGGCAGCAACACGTGGAGTAATTCCACTTCCTGTGTGTACAAAAGATGACTGAGTGCCGAGTAAATCACCTGTGCTCGACCGTATCTGATCAACTCGCTGGAACTGACGTTATCAATGATGTGCTGTAAAGAACCAACTCCCCGCACCTTACTGTTGGTTTTGTAGTCATCAACAAACAGCAGAGCTGGTGGCAGAAATTGCTCCAAATGTCCACTCAAGTTGGGAAACTTAGTATGTTCCAAGCACCACTCATAGACGGACCACATTCCCGGGTGATGTGACCAGGTGTTGCGAGTCAGGGTAGCTTGAAAGTGTAGCAGAATTTTTTTGAGAAGTCCTTCAGTTAGATGGCTGTTGCCGAACAGCAGCTCTTTAATGTCTGCCACATGGTAAACAGTGTTCAGTGTGTTAAGCAATTCTTTGGAACTTTCCTCCGACTGCAGACTGGTCCACATGTTGGATTTCTGGTGACAGATACACACGATTAAAATATTGCTAATGTTAGAATCCAACCAATCACTGGTCATTGGGGATACCTGTTTGCTGCCAATTTCATTTGTTCGCCCACGGGGTTTTATTACCTTTTTGGTGACATAAATTTGACAGAGTTTTATGATAAGTTGCATGGAAACCAAAGCTCTTTCTGCCACAAACTGGAAATCTTCAACGCTGTAACTATGATCCTCTCTTCCCTCAAACGAAGGTACAGAACCATATTGCACTGACAAGGATACAAGTTTGCACAGAATTTTTAAGTCGTAGTCTTTTTCTGTTTTAAAACACCAATCAGTGTCCAAGACATCCAGAAGGTGGTGCAACATGTCAACATCCTCCAGAGACACAACTTTTGATTCCAGTTTAGACAGAGCATATTTTATAACATCCAGGCTACAGTGGTTCTCACTGAGTCGCTTAGCCTCGGCTACAAATGTCTCTTGATTTCCAACATGTGATTTCAACTGTGTCCAAGCACAGTCTATGCTTACCCTTCCTACTTCCATTGTGACCTGTAAGATAATTACAAATGATTAGACTGTCCTTAAACATAACGGTAAAATTTCACCAATTTAAGACACACTACTTTGATCACAAAGACATTATAATTTTAATACATGATATACAGTACTAAAATGATGCTTTGGTATATCCAATTTCTGTGCTGTAGCTACCAAAAGATATTTTTGAAAATTTGTAGGTATTTACAACAATGTAAGATGTCCGCGAAAATTGAAAAAACTAGGTGCTATTTTGGAAATTATTGGTGTGCGAAATTTTGAGATTTTACTGTATCTTCATTTTCTGAAAATGTTGTTTATCCTTGCCCAACCCTCATTTCTCTGAGATGGGTTGTTAGATAAGTAAAATATTTTCAAATACTTAATTTGTCAAAATTTTCACTTCTCATTATAGGTATGTACTCACTTTTGTTGCAAAATAATTGTTATTCATGATTGAGATTTTTGAACTTACATATTTTTTCAGACTCACTCACCCTACGTGCAGTTGGTTCTTGACACTTTATTAATGTTCTGGTGACTATGAGTGAAAGTGCTGGCTGTATTACACGTCTGACTGTGATTTTACAACATTATAGATACTGAAAGTACACACAGCGATGTATGCCTGGTATGCGGAACGGAAAATGCAGACGTCTAGATGCTGCTAAACTAGTAGGTTACAGATGCACCAGCAAACATAATTAACTTTGGTCTTTTCAATTTATTGAACTCTGGTGATATCGATCAACTCATGCAACTATGTTTGAACATGCTGAAGGCTTGCCCGACTTGACTCTCACCTGGTTCACCGTCAGTCTTAGACTTCGTCTTCGTTTTTTTAACTTCAAATATTTGAAAAAATGATCAACCAATTCAAAAGAGATGATGGTCGAGAATTTGGCTTCTTGAAAGGTGACTGATGACTAACCCACGAGAGGACAAATTTCGAGACAATTACCAAAACGCAGAAAGGAAACCTCAATCGAGCGGCTTATGTCTGAGAGTGCTTGTGACAATATGGGCGCAGACATCTTGTCTGGTCACATGACTAATACTCTATCAAACAGAAATATCAGGGTAACACGAAATTTTAAAGAATCAATTGATAACAAAATGGTGTCCGAAATTTTCAAAAAATAAAAAAATTCTACTCTATTAGATGTAATTTTTAAACTATTCATAAAAAATATTTTAAGTTGCTTTTGAGAGTACAGCGAACGCACAAAAACAACTCAACGTGATTGTAGAAGATGAAGGGACGCAGAACAAAATGTTGAAGTGTTTCTTTCACCAGGTATATAAAACGATAATTCTGCAATGAAGCACGTTTTGATTATTTTAGATTCAGTTAGTGCTGAAAACACTAAAAACTTCTTCATTCGACAGCGATTTCTAAGTCGAAACCAGCCTCCCGTTTAGGCAATGACCATCGCCTCTGACGGCCCGAACCAGAGGCGATGCAGAGGCTATAGGCGCTCTGTACGCCGGAAGCTTTTCGGCGAATTATGCCTCGCACCGACTAAACCATCAAAGTCACGTTGTTATAAATACCTTTTGCGCATAGAGGAACACCTTAGGAGGTTGTCGATGTGTTTAATTCCTTCCAAATCGAACAAATACTCCCGTTATCAAACTTTTTCTTCGAGCAGTCCCTATTTCAGTTCCCAAAATAGTGAAATCAAAATTTTTGTACTGCGCACGCTCCAATTTTTACCGCGCTCGCTAGGTGATGTGACTTCATCACCTCAATTTTTAAATAGGCCAAAGGTGAGCCATTGCGGTCTTGTCAGTCAAATGTTCGTTTCCAAAATGCCACCTCTTATACTTGTCTTTAATTGGCGTTACTTGAAACTGTTTGTATTTCAATGAATTATTGTTTGTATTTGATAAAAATAAATGTTGTTGATATGACATTTAATAGTCTTTGTGCACATATTTGACATTTTAATGTTTAACAACACGGCAAATGCACGACTGGTTCCCGGCAGCACGTACGCAAACGGCGGGAACTTCAGCTTTCAAAGTTCGCCGGTAGGATCGCAACTTCTGACCTTCGGCCTGGTTAAAAAAAATGAAAAGTTTGATTTCACGATTTTGGGAACTGAAATAGGGACTGCTCGAAGAAAAAGTTTCATAACGGGAGTATTTGTTCGAGTTGGAAGGAATTAAACACATCGACAACCTCCTAAGGTGTTCCTCTATGCGCAAAAGGTATTTATAACAGCATGACTTTGATGGTTTAGTCGGTGCGAGGCATAATTCGCCGAAAAGCTTCCGGCGTACAGAGCGCCTATAGCCTCTGCATCGCCTCTGGTTCGGGCCAACAGAGGCGATGGTCATTGCCTACCTCCCGTTCAGTTACGCTAGGACCTCGCTAAAAAGCAAGACTTCGCGAGATTAAGTGAGATATTGCCGTGCATTTTAAATGAGAACACGTGACTTTGATTAGGTTTTAGCTAGGTCCTAGCGTCTACTGAACGCACGCCAGACACTGAAAGTGAAACGGAAAACGAAAGTACAAGTTGGCTGCTAGTTGAGCCACCTACTTTAATATAAGTTGTTTTGGTGGCCCTCGTGGGTAAGTTATCCTCTGATAGCTATAGCCGGGAGCTGGCGATAACTTTTGAGTGAAAATACTTTGAAAACCGGAGACCCAAACAAGTTAAAGTCCCCCAAAAATGAGTCAATTACCCTTTAGACATGTTAAATATATGTACTTTTGTCTAAGAAATGTTTGTTTCATTTTATTCCACTCCAGCACTAATTAATTACTACGCATTTCATGCACCCCATATTATGTGCCCCCATCGGAAACCCCTTTTGATCTCTCGACGAATCACAGTAGACTGGTCTATATGACGTCATCTTTGAGAAATAGCGTGTAAACAAACACAACGTGAACAGCTGATAGCCGGTGTGTAAGCTGTGAACGCTGAGAGAATGTCCCGCCTCAGAAATCGCTGTGTGGTTTTCGGCTGCAGCAATTCCAGCAGTGAAGGAGTTCATCTGCACGGATTCCCCAGTGACCCCAGTCTGAGCTGTGCTTGGGACAAATTTGTGTCGACAACACGAAAAGACTGGGCTGGACACTCAAAGCACTCGAAGGTGTGCAGCCAGCATTTTCATCCATCATGCTACGACGACACGGACTCGGTTAAATTGAAGTATTTCCCTAACTTCAAGCCAAAGTAAGTTCCACTAAAAGATAGATAGGTGAAATCATTTTTGTAGTTTTTTAACCTAGGTTGTATGATTGTTTGTGTGTTAACCGCTCTGGAATACGGCGTAATCATCATTGCGTCGTGAACACCGTGAATGAAAATGGAATGGTCTAAAAAGCGATTGTAATCGTTTTGGTTTCTAGTCATCGTTAACAATTGTATACTTACGCACGTTTATGCGCATCTGGGGTTATTTCTGAGATTCTTATTTGATTTCAAATGTCTTTTGATGAGATGTTTCGTCCTTCTTAAACTTTGTTTATTTCTTGTCCCTCGAAATATTCAAGATGGCGGACATGCGATCACGTATAGGCCTAGCGTTAGGTTAGACTGAACTGAGTGGCAGCTCTTGCCCAAGTTAAGAGAAATTGTACTTCAAATTAGAACTTACGTCAGTCAGTACCACTTGTACTTTGTGGCTTACTGGTAACTGCTGTTATCGTGGCTAACTGTACCTTTACTGGCTGACGGCTGTTTAGTGGCTGACAGATCTAGTGTTCACAGAGTCACAAGACAGGATTACAAACATGCATACAAAATTGTGCCTTGTAAATTGCATATTTTGAACTTGAAAAACTACTGCTACGAGTAAAACCCTACCATTCGATGTCCTAGACGAAACCTGCACCGTGACAGCATATGTGGTCTACTAGTTGTGGCCTGCATAGGGCACACCAATGCTGAAATTAAGTAGCTGTGTTCTTTTCAGAATTGTGAGACTCAAACAGGATTCTGTACCGTCAATCCGGCAGTCCCTTCACAATGTGCCAAAACGTACGAGAGCTGAAAGCTCAGCTGCACTCAAGAGGCATAGACTTGCAGTAAGTGCGAAATGATAAAACTTTGACAACATTGCTGACTCAGGTTTCTTTAACTCGGGTTTTTTCGATGTGATTGATCTTTTAATATTAATGAGCTACTGAAAATAGAAGTGCTATTTACCGACATGAGACTAATTAGGTGCCATTAAGCCGTCATCTGCTCTCACGTAACTTTTTATTGTAGACACAGTTGTAAACATAGTTATCTAGTTGCTCCATTCTCTGTTATAAGTTATTTCAGACCTTGGGAAGGACTTATACTTTCATACTGTATAAACCATGTCCAATGCATAGGCGACTTGCTGAGTCTCTACAACTTGCTGGGCATAGTATCCAGCAATATTGAACTGCTGTCTTTTACGGTCTGCTACATGTTTCAGACTTGCTCGGGTGGACCCATTCCACTGTTCACCTGTAACCATTGTTATGCTTTATTGCTTTATTGGTATATAGATGAAATTATTAAGCTGAGGAGCTAGAGACCCAACTCAAGGGTCTAGCAGTGTCAGTAGCCCAATCTCATCTTCCTATCTGACTGTTGCTGACAATGATGAACACTTTTTCATTTTCAGCTTCTGAAAGAAGCTGATAAAGAATTTGGTTGTCCAAGTGATTTTGAGGCTTCCAGCGAGGCTGTACTGGAACCTCATTTGAGTGTGGAGTCAACGACAACATCCTCAGAGGCTGGGCCAACATTGCCTGTGGAGACTCCAGGCATTTCAACACAAATTCCAGTGACAAGGAAGTATGTAAAAGGGATACAAGTCAAGCTCAAGACCAAAACAGTTGGTAAGCCATTGTTGATATAAATTTCAGTTAACTTGTGTTTGTGATTTTTATAAAGATAAGTAATCATTAGTTTAAAAACCAGCAAATACACGGAGCAGAAATTTAGCAGTTTCAGAATTTTATTTGAAAAGCAAATTTTCCATGTTACTGTATTTAAAAAGAAACATAATCTGATTTTCTGCTACATGCTGAACTTGTGTTGTACTGTTCATCACTTTTTTGTTGTTGCCTGGGACAAGGGAATGAGAGATGTCACTCTAACATTTCCATGTTTTTCATTTTCATTAAGTATAACTCCAACCAATGGTTGCATTTACCTTTAAATTTTCGAAGAAAAAATTCGGAATCTTCTCAGTTGCTTGACGGAATTGGATATTTTACATTGTTTGCATTTAAGGCTTGCAGTATGGAGTTGTAACAAAATCTGTTGGATGTCAAACTCCTTGGCATGTGAAAATGTTGGACGACGACAGAGATGAGGAAGAGCAATCCATCTCCTTTTGTCCTGAACCTGAAGATGACCCTGAGAAAGACGAGGACATAGATGCGGACAACCCAATGGACCCAGACTATGAACCTGAGGAAGAGTCTAGTGATGATGAGATGTCTGATGAGGAGACCGTTCATCCCAGGTATATACTATTATAATCAAACAGTGATCCATACATCTTTTGGTGCATGCTATCACCAATATTTGATTTACCAGAAATAATATACCAGTGTCCCCAAATTAGCATGAATTGCCAAAAATATTGCCATTTTCTACAAATTGTTTTTGCAACATGTTGTAATTGTCTTATTTAAATTTGCAGAATACTTTTCTGTGTACCCTCGAGTATCTGATGTAATTTCCTCAACTGTTGTGGTAATTCACAGTACAATATGAAAATGACATTGTTACTGTAATAAACTTAAAATGTCTTGAGTAGACAAAATCCATCTAAGCAGATTTCGTTGAAATTGACATTTATACGTTGCCATTTTTTTGCTTTCAGTAAATCACCATCCCAGGAACGCAAGTTTATAATATTTGAATCCTGTCTTCTTAAGTTATTCACCATATGTATGATGTGCAGAAGTGATGGTGCCCAAGGAATCGTCAGCCATGTTGTGGGCACGATGGTGTGCATCTCACAATATTGCGAGTTGTGTGGTGGAACAAGCCACTGGGCCAGCCAGCCGCTCATTGGTGAAACGTATGCGGGAAATATATTGTTGTCAGCTGTTACCTCTTTTCCGGAAACCTGCCAACCAAGTCCCTGAGGTTGCTGAAATTTATGGGGGTTCAGGTTTACAGTAGTGCCACCTATTTTAATCACCAGAGAAACTATCTTCACCAAGTGATTCGGAAGATGTTCCGACAGCAGCAGGACGAATACTTCGCTTCAGTGCAAGATACACCAATTGACCTGGCTGGGGATGCCAGGTGCGATTCCATGGGTCACTCGGCCAAATTCGGAAGCTACACAGTGATAGATGTATCTCGTAACAAAGTTGTTGACGTCCAGTTAGTCCAGGTAAGTATGAAATCTAGTACAATTTTGCCTTAATAAGCGCAAAAGGCGCTCAGAAAAGTTTGTTTCAGGAAGGGGGCGCTTATTATAGCCCAAAAGCGGCTGAAACCTAGTCTACGAAACGAGTAAAATCGTAAGCTAGATTTCATCAAATTAAGGCTCTGTGACTCATCTGTAACCTATGACAGAGTTTCTACAAAATTGCAGTGCATTGCTATCAAACTTCTGTTAAATTACAAGCATTTTTCAGAAAATCCCAGTGCGAAAACTAGCCAACTGATGCGTCGCTGCCTCGCGATCGCCGATGGGTCAACTTGAACTCTTGAGTAAAAATATAGTTTTGATTCAACAAATTACCTGAAGTCCTAACTTTTCAAAATAGCGTCCCGAAGATTTTTAAGCTCCTGTGGAGTCGGGATTAACAGCATATTAAGTCCAAATCTGCGCTAGATCGTACTGCGCAACATGAGAAAAATCTCGGGACAAACACACATGTTGTCACATGATATTTTTTTTAGAAGTTCGGCTGCGTATTGTGTGTGTGGGCGCTTATTAGGGTGAATATGTTAGTCCTCTCGTGACTGAACTTCAAAAAGACTGGCATGTGAATTGATGTGAATAAACAACACAGAAAATCTTAAAATGAACTTATCAATAGACTCAACACTCACTTTTGGCATTTTAATGAATCAATTTGGTCACTTCCAATTATGAAAAATTCCTTCTCAGTCCTGCCTAAAATTCATGTTCTGCAGAGGATTATTTCTTTTGTATAGTACAAATAGGCTACCCATATCTTTCCAGTCCAATGAAGTACGTACCTCATTCAATATGGAATTAGAGGGCCTTAAACGAGTGAAGACTACGCTTGATGCCCGCGGTGCGACTGTCCACTCACTTGTCACTGATCGGCACGTTCAGGTTACCAAGTGGATAACAGAAAACTGGCCAACTGTTCGTCACTACTTTGACATCTGGCATGTTGCCAAAGGTAATCTTGTAGGGGAAGTGCATATTATTGCAAAGTATACTGGAATGTTTCATTTAGCAGTATTGTAACTTAATTGGGGTGTCTTTATATTTATTCATAACACGTATTGAAATGCAGTGAAAAGGAAGGTTAATTTTACTTTGATACGTGATTGTGGTTCATTGGTTCAGTCAAGAATAGTTTGTCTGATGTCTGTATTTAATCAGATGACCTTTTCTTTTTAGGTCTTGTCAAGAAACTGAATGCCCTTGCTAAGAAGGCTGCGTTTGCTTTGATAGGGAGGTGGACTAGAAGTGTTGGAAACCATCTGTACTGGTCAACCATGTCTAGCGAGGGGAATGCAGATGTTTGTCTGGCAAAGTGGAGAAGTATTGCACGCCATGTGGCAAATCTTCACGATGGCCATGGCCAGCATTTTGACCGGTGTCTGCATCCGTCAATCAATGAATATGTCAATCGCAAACCTTGGTTTCAACCTGGTACGTACTTGCATTTAAAAGCTAAACAATGAAATTGTGGGAATCTCTAGAGGAACGTGTAAATTTTTTAACAACATTTTGAAATTGAAGTTAAAGCCTAACTTCAACAGAATTTTGTTATTTTAGATGTATTGGACTAACAAGATAGTCCTAGCAAAGCCTTAGTAAAATAAGAAAATGGGAGTTCAATCACACAAATGTAAGCTTGTCAAATGATAAGTGAAGCTGCATTATGGTGTCATGTTGCATCACTGTTAGATCCCTACTCAAACAACAAAAGGCCGATAACAATTGTACTGAATAGGGGTCTGGATAGAATGCCAATTGCGTGCGGGTGTTATTCGCTGCTGTTTCAATTAAAAGGTGATTCTCACGGTGACGTAGACAAAAGCAAGCCTGTATGCCTAACAATTCGTTACATTTGCCAATTTATAGCACAAGTTGGCTGAGAGCTATATACTCTTAACATATTGTACGAACCAAATCTAAAGGTGTTATATTTCAAGATGGGCTTTCAAGGTATTCATGAAAACTTGGTTGACAATTTTTTGACCTTGGGTTATGTTTTGGGAATTAGGATGTTTTTCCTTTGAATATATGCAGCCAAATTAGAATGATCAAAATGAATTCAGATTTTACTGTCATCTCTGGTGATTGGGTGTTGCTCAGGATTATGACCTAGATTGTCTCGAATGAAAACGGATCAGCTTATGGAGGATAGTAAATTTTGCTGAAAATATTTGATTTAGTTTAGAATCTTTGCAAAATGACAAGATACGTTTTTACTTAGGGATGGATAGTTTAGCATTGTGAAAAAATGCACGCTGGTCTGTTCAAAAAGTTACATTGTGATACAGTTATGTATTCTTCCTTGTTACAGGGTCGGAAGCTTATGAAGAATTTTGTAATATTGTGGAGGGAAGGCAGATGACTAAGGATGTGCCCAAATTAGCCCCTGGAGGACAGACTTCGTCTGTGGAGGGTTATCATAGTTTGGTGAACCACTTCGCCCCAAAAATGTTCAGTTTTGACTTCCATGGCATGGAAAGCAGGTATAATTTCGGCTTTTGTAGGATAACAGACATGTTTTCACCAGCAACAAAGTTGTGGAGCAATTGTGTATTGATTTTTCATCATGGTCTACAATTAAATATCTAGTACAGCCAGCATGTATGTGGTTGTTAGCAGTGGGCACAGGATTATGTTGTACATTGTTGCAGTTTGCAGTGTGGGGGAGCATGTAACAAAAAAACTGTCTTGTCCAAATATTACGTAACGTTTGCAAACTTTGCCTGGTGACAACAAAGTTAAGGTCTTTATGGAAGTTCTAATGAGGTAAAAGTTGCATTGTAAAGTTCTTCATTCAAAGTAATGTGATCCGATGCATTTCATTGTGCTCTTTCAGAATTCTGCTGGCTGCAATGCATCACAATGAAAACTCTAACCGTAACCAGGCTACTACTACGGATGGACAGCTCTGCTATGACTATCGTTTTAAAAAGTACAGACACGGTCACTGTACAGTTTCCAAAAGTCGTACCAGTGCGACTTTCAGTAAGTGTAGAACATAACTTTATGAATCGTGAATGTGAGAGCCTAAGAAGAACAGCTAATCTTGATTAAATAAATGGTGTACTTGGACACTACTAAGAAGCAGCATGTTAAATCAAACAAGTCTGATTTTTTGTCTAGGAAGCACTGACTACTGTGGCATGAGACCATTCTTGAGGCGTAGAATGAACAGCTGGTAAACCCATACTAACATGCTTTTTCTAAAGGGCAATATACTGAAAAATTTTCAGTTGTTCCAAAAAGTTTTATTGAAAAAAACACGAGTCATATTCACAATCACTTTCCTGTCATCTTTCGTGCTGGATAAAATGTGTCCCAGGTTTCCGGCAAAAACAGTCGTACTTAATTTTTTTTCTCCTGTCCCGCTTGATTTTTGTTGTCATTTTCAGATTATGCAGCGTAACTAACACAGGAGCTAGTCCAAAATCTAAGCCGTCCTGCAAATGAGAGAGAACCGTTGCGTGCCAAACCTCCAACGTTGTCTAGCCAGTTCGGTCCTGTTGATAAGAGGGCCGCACTTGATGCATTCATGTCCCGTTACCAGTAGAGATTGCAAGGCCCCCCTGATGCAAGTGTTGTATATATGATTGGATTGTTGTGAAGACTAGTTTCTGTTCATTAGACACTGTATAAGACATGTAAACTATTCAAGATTAGTGTTACGAGCGGTGAACAAATGACACTGGTGTCTGTCATGGATATTTGCTGATTAAGAATGTTGCTAAGGATGTAACCCAATTTATTGATGTTTAATAGTATGGTCATGAAATGGTGGTATTTGAAATGGATTGCTATAGTCAATGAAAAAGAACGTAAGAATAAGTTCAGTAACCTTGAGGCATGTTTTGCAAGTAAGCATTCCTTTTGAAAGTTATGTTTTTTTAACAAACTGGTCATTTTGTCAATGCATAGACGCAAGCTTACTGGCGAATCTCTAGCCTTTCATTTGAGTGATATAATGGAACTTACGCCAGTATAGGGATTCATTTAATTTCATAGCTAAACTGATCAGTATGCCGCTAGTAAAGAAACAAATGTATTTAAGAGCAGGGACAGTTCTTAAAAAGCCTTGATTAAGGAAACAAATAAAAAATGGTGAAGGTTGAAGAACGTTTTATTTTGTCTTTTAAAATGTCAATATAAGCTAATTCTACTGCTAGTTCATGTCCGGTAATTGAAATCCTTTGTAAGTCTGACTGTTGAATGTTGCTCGTATTTTCTTGACCGAACAGGCCGGAAGGACAACCCTGTTCTTTTGTCCAAGGAAATGCCAGCACCATCTGACGAGCTGGCGGTAGGCTATGTATCGATATTTCCTGAAATTAGAGAAATTTGTATTTACTGGAGGTAAGAAGAATTTTATGATAATGAGTTTAGAGAGACTTTTTTAATAAAGGGACATAACAAGTGACCTACATAATAAGGATATTACTGGTAAGTGGTTCGTTAAGCCCATTTTGCGCTTTAACCTGCCATGGCTTATGTGATACTCTCGGGAATGATCACGCCCCTGAGAACTTGATTATTTGTAAATGATCTAACAAAAAAGAACAGTGTCAATTAAAATGAAATGCGCCAACACGGGTCCCAACGCCCTGTTCACGACAGTCTACTAAGTTACTAAAACTGAATTTAGCTGTACTCTTACTCATGCTGGGTGGTGTGTGGAAGTTGACCATATTGTTGGCGGTAACCCCAGAAGGCTGTGTCCAGTACCCATCGGTCCAAGCATACTGTCCTGAAACCCTCGTGGTCTGTGATACATTCTGCTTCAGTGCCTTTAAGTTGATCGCTAGTTTGGGGAATTTCCCGGCAGCAAATGCATTCCCTCTCTGTGTCCATTGGTTCACAGTTACTGCATGTGCACCTAGACATAAGAACATTTCTACGTTATGATCTTTCTCTAATTTTTTCCAATTTTCTAGGTATCGTATAACGCCTTAAATGAAAAACGGTAGTTAAAGAAATGATGAATTCTGCCGTGTCTTTTAGATTACATATTCGTTGTGTTGGTTTTGTATGTAGTTTTTATTTGATATTTTGGTCGCTTAGACCTTCCAGTCGGTATGGGGTGCTTAATTGTTGTGTCGATCACAGACAGTTCAAAATGTTAATTGACCAGTTGACCAGCACTGCTGTGTTAGAATCTGCAATCCATACTATTCTCGTGGCAAGATAACAACGGGTGATTTCCGAGTCGGACACAGTTTTGCTGCGATGTCGCGGCGCATGCCCATAAAGATAAAGTTTTGTTTCATCGAAATTATGAAGCTAAGAAAGAAATCCGAAGGAAACAACACTCTAAATCACTTGGAAATTTACCGGAAATTTGCTCCGTAATTTCCACACTTATCCACCACAAGAAATATCGTTATAACAATTTTTTTGATTGATTATTCTTAAATATTTTACCTAGGAACCAATATGGTTCCTAAATTTTACTCACCAACAACGAACATCACCTCTTAGACGGTTCAAAGTGGGTTCCGTGACTGTCGGCCGGTTTTGCTGCTCTTGTTCTCCACTTTCTGAATCCGATTCCTCCGGTTCATACATGTAAGGCGCTATGCGTCCAAAAGAACACTCTCCATCATCTAAATCTTGGATGTCGCCGCATATTTCGTTAAATTCTTCACTTTCTACAATATCTTCAAATTCGCTGTCGCTGCTTTCGCTGTCGCTGCTTTCGCTGTAACGTCCGTCCATGGCAAGGTAATATGCTTTTCTAACCCAAGTGCGAAAAGTCTCGGCCCATTCTTTGGTTTTCTCATGCTGCGCGTGAGCCTTTCGCTTCGTAAGATGTGTAACGCCGACTCACGCCCCGACATAATCCCGTAATTGTCACGGAGCGACTACAAACAGATTAGTTCTCTAGTACACGCATTCCGCCAGTTAGTCGCCGTGGTTTCAATACTCTCCATTCACCGCTAACCAGTGACGCACCGCATGCAGGGACAATGTACTTTAATTGGTTCATTAGACCCTGATGTCTTTGTGAATAACCGTTTGATGTTGGTATGAGTAAGGTCCCCACTCAGACCGCACTACTGACTTGGGCGACGCTAGGCTATCGTGGCATGACGACTAATAGGGTATTGCACGCATTTGGACGTGTCAAGATATGTGTCGTATGGTATTTTAACTTTGTTGACTTAAATAAATGTAATTTTTGAAGTCCTGGTATTTGAAGTCTGCACTCGTCACCACAAGGTCAGTTTTCTGTGCGATTTGAAATCTGTACCAGTCACCGTAGGGTAAGTGTCCTGTGGCAACGGACTGTGCATCTCGGTTCTCAACGATGATGTCATTTGTCTCGATTAGTGCGAGCGCCACCTTAAGTTTTTTTAGGCGCTAAATGGGGCTTCTGATGGGGTTGCATGATAGCTATTAGCATAATTAGTTGAAGTTAAGAGTAAAAGAACAGAGGATATGTTTGTGTTGATCAGTGATACATATATGTAACATGTCTAAAGGCAGTTGGCTCATTTTTGGGGGACTTTAAGACTGTCACGGTTAAAAGGATACTGAAGAAAACCTATTGCTAATTTCTCTTGTAATATATTGATTTTAAAAACTCAAAGACGGCTAGAATTAAAATCACTCGATGTTGGTTGTTAATTGACATACTTATTAAATTGTTTTCTTTTTACTTTGAAACCATAATGGTAAATGTGATCACTACTGAGGAAATCTCATATGGGTGGGTTCGAATTAAAGTCTTGTGCCTGGTTGCATGAAACAGTCCCAAACAGGGACTCAACTAAGTTCCCTAAATCTACTGTCTAATTTTTGAACTTGTGAAAACATTGATTGCTTTTTCTTGTATTGTTTTAGTTTCTTTACTAAGACAACTGTTGACTTTGATACAAATAGAGGGTGAACTCTACATTGAATATTGTCAATATTATCGAAAATAATTAGGGATCTTTTCATCACGTGGAGAATTTTTCGCTTACACTGGTTACCGCTCTGGTTCCCCAAGCCCCTGACAACTTTTACCATGACTATTCAACATGCCCTTTGTATTGATGTAGATCTGAGCTAATGAAGTAGAATGTAATAGCTAGCACTACTTTCTTAACAATGGTGGTAGATATTAAACCCAAATTGGTTTTCTCTGGCATTTGCACAGAGTTAAAGCCTGCAATGTGGAGAGTAATTTAACTAGGTACATTTTAAATATTACAAAAAGACTAAAAGTTAATTTGCGGTGATCTTGACAAAGGACCACTTCGATCCCAACGGAACGTTGGTTTTAAATATATTTCATAGTTGTTTATCTTCAATCGTTCCCAATGTTCGTAGTTTTTAGCTTAATAGTTCATCGATTTTTAAAAATCGAAAACCAAACTTGGTTGTTTTTTCCATCTGAATACAGCTGTGGTATTTGTTTTTAATGAAAACTGTTGCTTAATGCATACAGTTTATGATCGGGTAATTACACTTAATGGGATCTTGCTCGCACCGGACAATGCAGTCATCGCAACTGAGTGCGACTCTGGCGCCGCGCTCTCTTTGATCCTGGTAAAAGCCGCCCAGAAGGACGAGCGGTGAAAAGTCACGCATCTCTTTAAAAATGCGTGACTTTCATGTAAGCGTATTATTCACCGCATGTGCAACACCCCCAATTTAAGGACCGAGTCCCTATTCACTTTTAGTTATATTATTAGATGTCATTAATTAAAGAGGAGCTCATAATAAGGATGAAATGATAGAAAATATTGCATCTGTGAGTTCATGAAGTCAAAAATACGCAAAAAGTCGAAAGGACTTTAGTTGAGTCCCTACTTGGGACTGTGAACGTGCAACCGGCCACTGGCCCCTATATAAATGACACAAGTGCAAATAAAAAGTGAAATATTTGAATTGAAGAACAGGCAAAATGACTAATTATCTGAAAAAATACCCACCTGATTTCTGAGCACATTTTGCTTCTTCAAAAGTTGTTGCCTTCCGCCAAAAGAGGTTGCAAAAATGAGCAAATGGCTCATGGGTGCTGTTGTTTTGAACTCAACTATAGACTTTTCTTTGTTGGAAAAAACAGCATGTTTGTTTTGTAAATGGTCATAACGGACAAGGTAGCTGTCTGTTGAAAGTCGTAGTTACAAAAAACTATAGCTAGGTGGTTAGGCGCTACACATTTTAGCATAAATTTTGTTTCGAGACCACAGCAAATTGAGTTTCGTGGATAGAAAATGCAAGTTTTGCTTGGCTTTGTCGTTTTTTGCCCACATGGATCCCTAGCTGTGACTTGCCCTTAATTGTGTACATCTAGCTAAATTCTGGCTGGCCTTTGCTCAACTTGTTGAAGGATGCATGGTTGTGTTTTCTGGTGCACTGTGACTTCTGCATTGAAGTTAAAAGCCTCCCTGACCACCAACTTCACCCTTTCACAGCCGCTGTGCCACCGGTTCTACCATCTGGCCCGCAGTTGCTACCTTGGGTGAGTTTGCGCCGGTACCAGTCGATTTTCAGACAGATTCGACAACCAGGACACCCCCGTTGGCTATTTTTGTTTTCAAGTAGACATTTTTTAATGTTCATTTTTGGCCAAATTGGAAGCATGAAGTCGAAAACAAACTTGACACTAGAGAAGGAATATTCCTGACGAGGTTTGCGCTGCTGGGTTCGTTAAGGTTTTTTTCCCAGAAACCGTCTTGGCTTTCAGTTTCTGTCGATTGGACTTGTTTGTCAATAAACACTCGCAAACCTTGTTATATTTAACTTATTGTCGTTGAACCTGTGCCCTTTAGGTGCACCTGATGATAAAAAGTGCACCTTAAAGTAATCGAAGTGGTAACATATGAAACAGAAACCCCAAGGGCAATCAAAATAAGAAGCCATGTTTTACCCGACTGGCTGTAAGTTGACTAGAGTCTTGCATTTTAGGAAGATTGCGTTGCGTTTTAAAAGATGGGCCCGGGGGCACATTGCTGCAATGAACTTGCGCCTTTTTATTTTTATGTGCTACTGACACAAGGGCACTGTCCAGGAATAACCCTGGTAGATTGCATTATGGCATTCTTTGTCCCATTATTTTTTTCTCAGGTTATAGTAAAATAACTGTAACACCAAATTGAGGTCTTTTCCACATTCAAGCTCTGTGCAATAGCTACTATCAGATAATAATGTTTTAAAAAAATCCTATCTTTCATGACATCAGTTTCCTGAAGAAGCCATTGAAGAATGACATTCATTACTAGAAGTGTATGAGGTATTTTTCCCATCTTGGGTTTAAGGGTTTGGTGACCGTCCTGGAGGTGGGGAATTTTCCCTCCAACCAAGAAATACCAGTCTCAGAAGACACAGGGACCTTTCTGTTGGATGACCAAGGGTCCTGGATTATGTTTTGTAGGTGTGGTGCTTGTGTGGTCCTCGGACATGTGGTCTGTGTTGTCAATGCCTACCAACCATCAAAGAATCAACATCAACCCGCTTGATGTATTCACTGTTTCTAATCATGGAGATAGGACTCAACATATGTGTATTGACTCCACAGTTTAAAGACTGGATCACTTCTGAGGTTTGTACATGAGAAGCAACTTGTCAAAATCTGTTCGGTTTGTTGATAAGTTGGTAATGATAGCATGTGCTGCTACTTCATCTCTTGGAGAAGTTATTTAACTGAGTCGAATGGTCAACCATATAGGCACGAATGTGAGTCGGTTGAAGTTTGAGAACACCAAAGGTTTCAACTGTCCTCTCCAGTGTGATCTTAAGAGAATCCATTTTTCCAGAATGGCACCTGAAATACGTACTATTAAGCCATGTATGAATCGCCGCATTCACAATGAATAAAATGGTTTCTGTGCATTTCAACAGCCTTGTATTGTCTTGCAGCTAAATGGCACCAATGGGACCTGCTCACAGCTGTCCATAGGGACCGACTGCACTCGACTGATGGGCTACATGGCTGTCTACAGAATTACATTAGGAGCCTGTGTCTTCTTCTTTGTGCTGATGCTTCTCACGCTGAACATAGCCGACAGTAGTGGGTGGCGAGCTGGCCTACACAATGGGTAAACTTATTGTATCCACTGTGGTATATATGCTTGCTCTTGCGTACACGCACACCTATGCGGTTCTAAGGCTGTCTGTCTATCCAATTTGGCCGTGCCAAGGGAAACTGACCTCACTTCTGTCATTGGGGGGGGGGGGGGGNGGGGGGGGGGGGGGGGGGGGGGGGGGGGGGGCTATAATGCATGAGATGAGGTTATTTGTAAACGTATGTTGTTCATAATTAGGTATTGAGTGGTCAGATTAGGTGCATACTGGGTAAACTTATAATGTTATTCACAATGAATGCTGAATTTGGTATTGACTGCTAAGTGATGTGGTGGGTGAACTCATAATGGGTCAGCTTAAAATGCTAATTCACAACGAATGTAGAGTTTGCTTTCATTTTGTGAGGTTATACATAAGGGGTAAACTAAATGTTATTAAACATGAATGCTGAATTTGGTTACACGCAAGATTAGGTACACTATGTGTATACTTACAACGTTGTTTGCTATGAATGTGAACTCTGGTATTAAACATTTGCCACCACGGTCACAATTGCTTGAATACAACTGGGAAGATGTTGTATGTGTTATTGTAAGTTGAACAAGGGTGTTTTAAGAACTTGTAACGTGAAGTAAGGTGAAAATTTGAAAAGAAAATTGGCGTTGTGTCAACAGATTTGAGCCAGTTTTGTGTGGAAGTGAGGCAATTAAAAGCAACATTTGTTTTGAATAGAGACTCAACAAAATGGATGTCTGAAATGAACAATTCCAAATTAAACTCGACTTGCAGTCTTGAGATTTGACAACTAAGGAACTGAGCTCAGCACAGGGACTGAGTTATTTATTTATTTATTGTAATATTTAAAATGAGGGTGGCATAAGTTTTCTTGATGTCAATTCCAAACTGTTTTAAAGTGCATTTAACCGCGTTTAGCTGGCCGAATAATGAAATCGAATTATGCTTTTTACTCTCATAAAATCAGTCTCGTAATATTCCTTGCCGTTATAAGATTCTGTTTCTGCTGCCAATTCTGATCTCGGGCAATGTGTACATGTGCCAGTGTAGTGCCAATTTCGAATTTGCAATTTTAGTGTTGGCCAACCCCTGTAAACTCTGAGGCGTTTTTATATCGCCGGTGGTTTTGACATTTTTGTAAACGCTGCAGCATTTTTTTGAGTCCTGGTTGGCAACAGAACTAGAATGGTATCATAGTAAAAAAGATTGTGAGACCAATTTTATGAAAGTCAAAGGCCTAATTCGATCATTGTTTTTCGCTTGCTAACCAAGGTGAACCGTGGCTTCAATGTTCTTGTTCTTGGTTATTTCCTGATTCATTTTGGCATTTTTTAGTTATTGGTTCTGGAAACTGGTTGTTTTTGCTTCTCTAATCGCAGCCTGTTTCTACATACCAGAGAGCACTGTCTTTGTTATGGGTGAGTGAAGCGTTTACTATAAGCCAACGCCAGCTGTGATGTTTATTATCGTACTGGTATGGAATCTCAAAACTTAAGCTTAAAGCTTTTCATCCTCGCCCAGGTTTGGTGAGATGTAGATAAGTTTCGCTTTTTAAGAATTTACATCTATCTCTTGTTGTGACCCGTACCTCCATTTTGCAACAAAATTGGGTGCTGAAGTAGACATGTTTGAAATTAATACTGCCTCTTAAATGGCATATTAGATATAAATAGTTGTTAAAATTCAAATCAAACAAGTCGATGCTTTGTTTCCTTATGTATGCTTCTGATGTTCCATAAATGAAGATTTGAAAAGCCAAAATTCTGTGCTTTATTTACAGTATTGCTTTTTGCCAAATACTTCGGGAATTGTTTGAAAATAATTGTTGAGGGATTTTATAATGTCAGTGTACATGTGAACTCCAGAACTGAAACTTAGAAAAACATTCACAGAAAATAGCAGTGCTCTTTCAGATTCGTTCATTTTCACGAAGTGATTGTTTCCAAAAAAATCCCTCTGTGGGAAAAAGTGATGCAGGTCTTTTTGAACTTGTATTGCTCAACAGCAAGGTCTACCAATATTTGTTTAAATGTGCATTTTCCTTTCCCAGTTTGGATGTACTTTGGATTGAGCTGTGGAGTCCTCTACATTGCTGTGCAGCTGGTGCTGTTGGTTGACTTTGCGCACACGTGGAATGCCAAGTGGTACGCTTTAAATTACTGTTGGTGTCTTAAAACTCCCGTTTCTCTAACGTTGAAATCTGGCTTGTGTAGGACACGGATTTTCCGTGTGGGTGAATTTTACAATGTTTTTATGCACCCACGTGTATGTATGTAGCTGTGTATTGTCATCCTGTGTGGACACTTGTTATCTCAAGTGTTAAAGGCATCACGAGAATTGGTAAATGCCACTTTTTAGTCTGGCCTGCCCCCCAGGGTCTGAGTGGTGGGGCTTTTTGGTGTTTTATTTTGGGGAAGAGCATTTCCGGATCATATCTAAATAACCTATGGACGGAGTTTAACAAAACTTGACACAGAGGTGTGTGAAAACAATGCACTGACTTGAGCCAATTTTGGGGCAGATTTGACCACTGCAGCACACCCTAGTGTCTGCTTTGGTCATAAAAAGGGTTTTTCAACAGTAATTTTTGGGGAAGAAGAGCCTTTCTGAATGCCGTATGTAGGGAACGGAACGACGGGTTTCAAAGAAACATGACTCAGAGATAGGACGGCATTGTGGCCTATACCAGTCAAGTGTGGGCAATATTGACTGCTGCATCACCCCCTTGTGGCCATTTTAGTCTTTCTTAGGCCATTTGGGCTTTCTTAGGATTTTTTTGAAAAAGGTGTTTCCATATGATATATAGAAATTAAAATGATTGATGAATTTCAATGAAACCTTGACACAGAAGTATTAGAGCAATGCACTGGTAACAGTCAGTTTTCATGCAAGTTTGACTTCTGCAGCGTCTCCTAGTGGCTTTTCCGCGGCATTTTTGAGATGATGACAACTACCGGTTTTGACCTGATTATAATAACGAGTGCTGTGCCTGTTATTGCATTTTGTGCCTATCTTTGTATCTCCCAAACCTCATGATTGTTCTTTATGAAAAGAAGTAGTAAAGACTAGACCTGCTAATGTCTGAGACACCGTGTCCCTTTCTGGCATGCGTTGCAAATATTGAAAAGAGTATAGTTTTTAACTTTTGATTTGATGTTAGTTTTAAAGGGTAATTACCAACAACGCTTTTTGTCAATTCTATCTATTTTGGTTATCCCTTGTGGTCACATTGTTGTCTCCTTGTACCTTACATGAAACTGATGAGCACCCGCCCAAAACATATGATTTGCGGTGCACTGCGGGTGCATATCAACCCCTTGTGCATTGCTCGTTTCATTGCAATAATGTATACCTAATCATTGCTTTACTATTTTCAAGCTGTATGGTGGCTACAATAGTTATATGGTACTTCATCGAGTTGTGGACATTTGCTTCGTTATTGGAAACCCTTCATAAGTGAAAAGGATGTACTTTTAGTAATAGTTTTCTTCGAAATTGATGAAATTTTACTGATCAATTCTAGGCCAGTGACAAATGGTTAAAATCTGAGGTCAACAATGGTTTTGCGAAAAAGTATAATCTATGCACAGAGCGTTCACAGAACATTGTTTGCTAGCTGCTTATGTGGGTGTTGGGCAGGGAAGTACTTCCCTTAATTTACTGTACATAGATAGAATGTGGCCAGCAGTGCTAGAGATATAAAACGTCAAATCCATGGTTCTGTAAGGGTGGCCAGCCTTTTCTTGCCCAAATCCACTGTATGGACGGGAGGTGGAGCTATAGTACACTTCCATCCCATACATGGATTGAAGGTGGAGCTATAGTACACTTCCATCCCATATATGGATTGAATGTGGAGCCACAACCCATAATGTATGGATAGGAAGCGGAGATAAATGATCTTAAACTCATATGTGTACGGAAGGATAATCCCTGTTTCTCTTAACCATATGACGTCTTCTTTAAACTTGAACACGAGTGAGCAGGAAGGTTCACTCATGGTCAACAGAACCGTTTACATTTTCTTTAACTTTTTAGCCATCTTAGGCTGGAACACATCAAATGCGCATAAATATGGTATTGTCCTCTATTTAATTTGTGTTTCTGTGGTTGACTGGCTTGAATTCTGTGTTCGAGAATTGGTCCTGATAGATCAGTGAACTGAAGTACCTGTGTCTGGCTTTCAGTAAGTCCAGGGTATGATCGCCTGTCTAGAAAATTGTTTGGACTCGAAATGATTATAGATCACATGACCTTACCAATAGGTGGCGCTAATATATTACATTAAGTCATGTATACCCATTTGACTTATACCAGACTAACACTTGAGGTTTGCTATTGATTAGGACAGCCAAATCAAAGACCAATCGTCTCTGGAGCATTGGTGAGATAAAATCACTTGTTTCTGAAATGTATTGAAGTTGTGTTAATGCTGACAATTTTAATTCATTTGGTTTATCACCAACTGAGGTGTTGTTCAGACTTGATGCTGTTGCTGGAAAGTAGTACTGGGCCTGAAACAAAGCAGTCGTATTTCACTTGAGTGCATTGGGTGTGGATGAAACAGTATGGTGCCAGTTGCACCATTCTGCTGGGCCAGGTGTCAAAAAAGCAAATTGGCCAGCTATCTCTTGAGCTGTATGATTAGGCATAGCGAAACTAGGCGCAATGTATGTGACGTTTCAGGCTTGGCTATTCAAAACCCATAGGGATAATAAAACAATTATCTTCTTGGCCAAGACCATGAACACTTTGATGAGTTGTATTTACTTAGGCAGGCCAACTGGGACAGTTGTATGATTAAGAGCAGGGTTCACAAAGAACTACTTTCACTGGACTTCCAGTCAAGCTTGAGCAACTCGACCAGTTTGCATACCTCGAAATCTGCCAGATTGACGAAAATTTCCATGCTGTTAGAGTTAATTGCATCGCCTCGGGCTTCTGATGATATCATTCTCTAGATAATTGGACCCATCACAAACACACTGAGGCTACAATGCTTTTTTAAGTTTTCGTTTTGACTAGAGCATATTTGAATAGTTTGGGAAAAATACACGTAATTAGGTGTTAGAATTTTGAAATGTGACTTTTCTAGCCTTGAACGTTTGTATAATGTTGCCATAACATGTTTTTCATAGGCATAGCCATTAAAAAGCTTTTGGTTAAAATTTTCTGTTATTTGCAGTAAACTAATCAGCCTTTGAAAAATGTAAAAAATGACAATTATTTTTGTGCAAAATACTGTAAACTTGTGGATTAATGCCCTGGGCGCTTAAATTGGGAAACCCTGAGACGGGGTGGGCGATTACTCATGCAGTGGGTGCTTAAACCAAAAAATTGGCAAAAAGTCGGGGATGAACAATTACCCAAGCAGTGGGCACTTAAACCGAAAATTGACCAAAAGTCTGGATGGGCGATTACATGGGCATGGGCATTACCCACGAATTTACGGTAAGTGGAGACTTATTGTAGATTGTGTAGTCAGTGCTTATCCCATCTCTCTTCATCTGATCCAGGCCTCTATGTCGTCTCTTGTGCAATGTTCCTGACCAGTGCTGGCTTGGGTGTGTTCCTCCATGTCAACTACATTACACACAATGCGTGCAATCTCAATAGGATATTTCTTCTTTGCAATAGTGTCCTCTGCGCTCTCCTCTCTCTCATGTCGGCCATGCCCAACATTCACAGTAAGTACTGATGGAAGAACGCACCAGACAGTTGGAAATGGCTATAAACCCTTATTCTTTGTTGACATGGACCATTGGGCGCTACCTGGCCCTTCCCAATATGCAAGACGTGTGAATGCTGTTCACCTGTTGGGTTTACTATAGGTAGTTACCCCTGACAGTGCGTGGACTTTTATGGCTAGCTTCTTTTGTTTCCAGGACAAAAGGATCAGTGATAGTTGCCTATGATAACCCCTGCATTCTCTTCTGACCAGTTTAGACACTGCAGATTCTAAAACTGAACGGTTTCAATGTTTGAACGGCAAAAATTAGTCAATACAACAGAAGAATAGAGAAAAAATGCGCATTGAAAGTGCCGTTTTTTGGTAATGGGTCCCAACTTGTATTGTGTACCCTTGCCTGAATGACACTAGTTGACTTGACGAGTGTGCACCACCTCTTATCAGAGTGATCTTCCTGCAAAGAATGTTTGTGAAATTTGAATGGGCAAGCGTGTCGTATCACTTACCGCAGCTGTAAAACTGATCTCAAATTGTTCCTAAGTCAGATGAGGCGTGGTTCTGCACAGGAAAGACTGGCATTTTTTTGTTGCTTGAGAGCTTGATCGGCGCATCAAAATAACCACCGGCCGTGACCAACTGGTAGAATCTGCAGTCTCAAGCAATAATGAACTGAGAAATCGCCTCTAATTTGACTGAGGAAAATTTTAAGACCGTGCTCACAGCAGTAAGTGATCTAAATTTAAGTTTTGGTGGTGTGACAGAAAACAAGTTCATATCCACTTTAAGCCATTCACAGCAGAGCATAAGAAATGGATTGGCATTTTGTCAGTTGCCGTTTTTCTTGCATCTTTGTTATTTCAAAAATATGCAAATTTGATAATTTTTGCAGTGACTTTAAAGTGTACGCAACATGACTCTAGTACCTCAAAATAAATTTTATTGTTATATCTTACTTGATTTCAGTGCCTTTAGTGCACAGCTCTTAAAGAAACACGTAAAAATTGAAAAAAGTAATAATTATGTACAACGTCATGGGTTGAACCCAAGTCGTGCGGCACACTGTTCGGATCAGCAACTAAGTGTATAGAGTGAAGTGAAAGCAAAGTATATTTAGCGTCGAGAAGGTTCGTAGAGGGATGAAAAGATGTGTTTGCGGAGGCTGCAGCAACAGCAGTCAGACGGAGAACGTCTCGGTGTTCCGAAGGACGCCAAAGTTGCGCAGTAGTGGCATCGCTTCGTGCGCCAAATGAGAGTGTGGGACCTCAGCGTGGACCAAGCGATTCAGTCCGGAGCCACTCTGTGTTCTGCCCGCTTTGAGGAGTCGTGTTTCGACTCCAATCAGAGGAGATGTTACGATGAAGGCCTGGTTCAATAAAGGACAATATTTACTATTCAGAAACATCAGCTCTTTATTCAGGATCGTCTGTTGGATGACTGGGTTGACTGGCTGAGCCCGAGGCCGCTTCTCTCGCGGGAGGATCCAGTCCGTAAGGCCTCAAAGTAGTAGAGTACGCAGCTTAAAACATATCAAACTCGTTCTCCCTTTCGTGCAACCCCATTTCGTCATCCTGGCCACCATTCTCGTATGTTTCTTCATAGTATTTGTTCATTTCTTGCTCATAATCGTTGTCGCTTTCAAATTCCCTACTCTCCACCGTTGTTCAATGCTAGTCGCTGATCTCTTGTGTTCAACCCATGATGTCACATGGCGGGAAATGTGAAAATTGGCAAAATTGAAAGAGAAATCAAAATTTCGAGCTAATGACACAAAATAATCATGGATTTGGCTAAATTTTACGTCATACATTTAGTCTGTGGCCACCGGTAATTCGAAATGTGCAAAAATCCATGGTGTGTACTGTTTAAAGCTACGTTCTGTCCCTGTTTAACTGGTTGAAAAGGAAAATCCAATTGGATATTTTACTCTCATCAATGCGATCTTGTTGTATTCCTTACCATAATAGGATTACATTTTTGTTATTAATTTAAGTCACATGTGTACAAACATCATTTTCAAATTCACAATTTAATTGTTGGTCAACCCCAATAAGGTCTGAAGCGTTTTCTTGAGTCACTGGTGGTTTTGATCTCCTTGTTGGTAGCGAATTAGAATCCTTTTGAGTTAAGGGATGTTGTGAGATATCTGAGTGAGAGTAAAATGAAAATTTTGTAACCAGGGAGACGGTGGGAATGCAGCTTAAATTGACATTGACATTTCCAAGAAAACAGTCCCTGATCAGTATAGTGTGAACTACAAAGTTGGAAGTTTAATGAAGAAAAAGTTTACTTCAATCTGGTTTTATTCTGAGCTCGACTGTCCAGAACACGTACTGCACAGTTCATCTTGGATATTTTTTAACATACTGGCATAGGACTGGTATCCGTGGATACTGTATAGTACAAAGGAGTGCAAACCAATCCTATTAGCACTGTATAACCTGCCGTCAGCAATGAAAAATATGCCCTTGCAGATAGCTTAGTTTATGGTTTGTTGAATAACTGGATTTCCGCATACACGTAAATGGTTGCCTCTGGTAAACATTTGATTGGGATATGAGTTATTTAATGTCTTCCCATCTACTCCAGATGAGCCTTCGTCGGGCATTCTCCAGTCGTCCGTCATGTCAGTTTATGTGATGAGCCTCACCTGGATGGCACTGAGCAGCGTACCAAAGTTCAAAGGTTGGCATGCAGTTACGCTAACATGATATCTATGTAGGACATTATCAACAAGTCCGTGTATTATGCCAACTTTCTAAGAAACTACCAATTTTGACTTGGTGATTTTTTTTTCTCTAAAAGGAGAAATGGTATAGAATTTGACTTTTTACTTCTCATCAAAATTGGCCATTAATTTGATCGTGTGATCGTGTCGTTGTAGTAAAGTTTAGAAAAAGGACAGTTACATTGCGTTGGTAGCAAAACAGTGAAATGAATAACATGATCAAATCTCATTTGATACAAATCTTCAAGATGAAATCTCAAAAACACTGCTGGAATTTTCTTAATTATCATTTCGTTCTTCTTTTGATGCCACTTATCATTTTACCATGGAAACGATGAAAGTCCTATTTTTTAATGGCCCATCATACAAAAGCGTTACTTTCTAAAGCAATTCGTAACAGTGTTTTGAAGAACAGTACATGAGGCTTTTGTTACCTGAAGGTTTCATGTGAATCTTGAATTAGCCATTTCTGAAGTGTAGTCATAAAGCTGTGCTGGCTTGAATAATGGTTTTGTGTAAGCCACACACAATCTTGCCCTGCCAGGCACTCTATTATCGAGCATTCATGGTACTTTTGACACATTCTGGCTCTTATACATGTTCGTACTATTTACTCCCATGCGTCTATGACTGTGTTATGCTGTGCTTATATTCGAAATTCGATGCATTATGTATATGTGAAAGCCAGAAGCACGTTTTAGAGTGGATGGTAAGTGAAGCTTGCCTTATCTGTTGTGAAATGGTATATTTTGGCTCGTGTTCAGTTTAAAGCCTTGTTTCAGTTACAGGTGCATGGGCCTATTAAATTACATGTAAATACGACATTCATTTCCTATTCTCGTAATAATCCCGTCCTAAAATTCGCTCAGCACCACTCTCATTCTAAGGCATTCAACCACAATGCAATTCGGGTCAAGCACTTGTCCTGCTTCTTTACATGTTGATATACTTAACACTATCTCATATGCTACGTGTAATTCATCATTGTAATTCAGACAAACTTTTTTGTTTCATTTTGAGTTGGAAGGCCAAGACATTGACAAAAAGGCAAATATCGGTGCTGTATGAAAAATGTATTGGCATTCCCTTGTTAACTAACTCGGCCATTTCTCTACCTCTACAAACTGAGAATTCAAATCAGGACTGGCTAATTGAATACTATAATTATTGCTGTCTTCTGTCTGCTAAAAACTTGTTCAAAGAACAGGAACATCTATACCTAGTTGTCGAGTGCTTTTCTTCAGTGAATTTCCACCTCCGTCATTTCAGCCGAGGTGAAAGGCGTGGAAGAAGTAGTAGAGTGCCGCGCTCCCTCGGATGAATTAGACTTCCTGGTTGGTTACGAAGTCTACTTCAGTTTAGGCCTTTATGCCGTTGTCTTGATTTATGACAGGTGAGTGTTTTTATGGTTTAGCAATTGTGATGTGGAAGTGATGTATTTTGATCTTGAAGGGGGTAACTAGTCCACGTATGGGTGTCGCTCCCATACAATAGGTCTTTTGGAATTGACCGATTGCAAGCTCCGCCCTCTCATGAAAAGTCGACAGACAAACAATAAGTTTTACCCGACAACGTGTTGTTTGTCAGGTAAAATGGTGGCTTGGAAACGAAGGTGTGTCAAGAATGTTGCGTTCTGATTGGTCTATTAAGCCATCACTCAAAATCCTGGCAATAGGTTAATTGACATGCAAGGTCATAGAAAGCAGTTCTTTGTGAGCTTTACTCTTAGTCCTGTTTAGACTTTAATTTTTGATGTGGCACAACTGACAGTGCAAGATGATTGGTGTCAAGCGGCCGTTTACACACATACACACATACACACACACTCACAACTCAGAAATGTAGTTGCAGGCAGGAGCTTGAATTACTCATGAGCAGAGATGCAAATTGCGAGAGTTTTAGTTTGTTGTTGTTCTTCTTATTTTTCTTCTTGAAAATTGTAACATGGAGTTTTGTTTGAATGATTTTTGATTGCCAGATGAATGATTTCATATGTAGTATACATAACCGACCAAGCACTCTCGGCTTGTAATATTCTGACAATTTCCTGTATCATTCGAAACGAAAGTATTATTTAATATTTCAATTGTTTGTTCTGTAACAATACAACTTGTGCATTTTGTAATTGCCAAATATCTTGTGGTTTAAATTTTTGTGTTTTTTTAACAACTTTAGAAGAGGGAAACTCATAAGCTACAGTAGATTTCAAAACAAACTGGACGGTGTTGGCAATTAATCCATGTGTGTATCACGTGACAACATTTCATTGACTTTTCAATGATCTTGAAGCCATTCAAGCTACTTTAATTCATAATTTTGCTGAAAAGGTGCAATATTGTTCAGCAATTCTAGTAACAACATTGTTTGTTTTTTGTTAAATAATATGTCAACTGGAAATAACCAAAAATGTTGAATTTTTATTGAAAAGGACTACTTATTTCTGCCGAATCATATGGTATTTGATCAAGTTTATGACGATGTAATAAACGATGATCAGGTTTGAAGCTGAAAAACAATGCACTAACTGCTAAATCGTAGAAATCGTACCAAAATGAACACCAATATTTACGCTATTGAGCAAGCGCAATAGAGATGATCTATTCCGCCTTGCTTCAATTTCGCCTTAAGACGTATAGTTGACATGGAGCTAGGTGATCGAGCACGCTTGCTCTACCTTACAAACGGGCGATAAAAGTTGTCACCGTGTTGTCCGTTTGCTCTTCGTCTTTCTGTTTACACACATACTTGCATCAGGTCATCTTGTTCCGTGTCAGCTGATCCATGTCAACTTTTGCAGTGTAAACAGGGCTTAAGTAATATACAACTGTGCCAGTTGGACACAGCTTAGCCAAGGGATTATGGTCCTGGCTGAGAAGATATTTTTATTACCCCTTGTGGATTTTATGAATAGGGGAGCCCGGAGTGTGATGTGATGTTGTTGAATTGAGTGATTTATCACGGCGTAGGTAGGTAGGTGAAATGAGTAATAACCCAGGTGAATTAACTTATTGTTTAACCTTATGTTTATAAGTAATTCCACGAGGAATGAGGAAATTCTCGTAAATACACCACCTACTGAATTTTGAGCCATCAAGAATTCTTGGCTGCTTTCTGTACACCCAAAACTCAAGGCCTGCATTTCCATCTAGAAATCAGCCCTGATGAAATCAGACATCCCATAATTCAATATCACCGCAACCTCAATGATCAGTCACTTCAATGGCTGCCATTTTGCTTGGTCATGCCAGTAAGCTCCCAAACATACCCGCATAAGACCTGCCTTTCACATGTGCAATTTTTTAGTCAATGGTACTGCGTGGTCTTGCTATTCTTTTTTGTCTAGGGCACGCTAGAATAGTATGACACTCGGTGAATAAGAAATTGTACTGTTTCTTGTTGTTTTGACATAGATATTTGAAGAAGCAACTCCGTGGGTCCGTTTCATGAAACTTTTTATCTTAACTTAGACGAAAGTTGGACTAAATTTTGATGAAAATGTCTTAGCCTAGTTTTATGAAATTTCTTAAGACCAAAATTAAGACCAAAATCGGTCTAAGCTAAGGCCGAAAGTTAGCCTGCTGCGAAATAGGCTTAAGATTTTTACTTTTGGTCTAAATGACCAAAATTTACTATATTATACGTGTAAACTGTTAAGGACCAAATTTCGTTGATATTTTTTTATAATTTAATATCTCTTGTAACAGGAGTGCCCTGGACATGATTATGTAAGTAAGATATATGGGCCCTCTAGTGGTCAAGCTGTGTATTACGTATGGCATTTTCCTATGATTTTGAGTCCTTTGGACATGGCCAAATATGGTCAGAAGCTAGGAGCTATGGGCCTTGCCCTTCAGATCGTGTCTGATTGGTTGAAATTGTGTACTTAAGCTTTGTCTCTGTCAGACACGAGGAGTCCAGTCGCAGAGTTCAACAAGCAAACATTTACACCTTCACTCACACCAAATTGCAACTGTTTGTGCAGCTTTAGCCCCAGCAATTCTCGGGCTCCTCCCGAGCTTGATTGCATCTCACCTTTCGGATATGAATGACCAAATTGCCCCGTTCTTGCACACACAACTATTAATCAGCGACTGGCTTGCCCGTGTATCAGAACTGTATAAATCACAACGCTGCGATACTAAATCATGGAACAACTGGATTGCTTGTAAGTGTGAAATATTGTAGTTATATATTCTTACAATAAACCTATGTATTATTCACCAACTTTTAGTTTTCAATATCACCCTCAGTCCGCACCGGGCTCGTAAAATCGGGGCGCCTTGGTCGTAGATACCACCCCCGTTACACTCTAAATAGTGTCAAATTAAAAATTGTCTGCTTTTGAGCAAAACATGTAGACAACAAAGTGCAGCTTACCTGCACATGTGAAATGGTATTTTCCAGTCATGTCCGTCAGGGTCTTCTCACGTAAAGGAGTTCCCAGTTGCATCTAACATGTAGATACATCCCCATTTACAGTTTCACGATGAAGTATTATTTCACACACCACCTCGTTAGTTTTGTGAATTCACAACAGGTGGCAAAAGCTTAGTATGCTCACCTATGTCAAAACCCGTCTTAATTTCTGTCTTAATTGAGACCAAAGGCCCAAAAACAGTTTTCGTGTTGAAGAAATGATCTTTTCTGAATTCTTCCTCTTTGGGTCTTAACTTATCCTGATTTTCAGTCTTAACTGAGACAATTTTTGGTCTTAAGTCCTAGGTCACTTTTCATTAAACAGGGAGCCATTATACAGACTTGTACCATTTTCACCCGTTGCACACAATTTATCCGTTTTTGTGTTCTAGTTTGCATATCACGGGGAAGTCTCATGCTCTTGGAATCGAAGCTGGTGACAAAAAGAAGAAGTCAGGTACACATCTTTATATCTCCTGTTGATCATCAGGGGTGGTAGCATCCGTAGTCCCAAGTTTCTTGTGAGGAAAGCAAGGTCACGCAATATCACGCTGGTGACTGGTGAGCACTCACGAGTATGCTCAAGACCTTAGTAACATGACTTGAAGTGATTGCTTGGTAAGGCTGACATGTTGAATTGTGGGATTGATCACTACTAAATTATGGGAAAGAATTTGTGGTTTCTGTTCCATTGGTGAAGATTTTTCAACACAAGTTCAGATTTACGTCTTTGCTTTACGGAACACGGCCATGTTCTCAAGTTGTGTTCAGTGATACATATAAAATTATGTAGCTTCCACAATCAGTTAATTAGCAACTGGGTAAATTTCTTAATTCTAAACCTTTTGATTGGGGATTATAAACTCGGCCCATGTCATGGCACCTTAGCACATCATGTATAGATTGGTGCAAGAAGCTTGAGCGTAGTGAATTCCAGAGGTCAAGCACATTCAGTGAAGTTCTTTTTGTGAAGCAGAGCAATTATACGTTAGCTTTCACTTCACATCAATGAAATACTGGCTGACAGTAAACGTGCAATATTTTGGACTAAAGCTGTTGATATTTGAATTGCTTGGTTTCTGAAATTGATTTCCTCACGACTAGTTAGTTTAGGAGCATTTTCCCTCGAAGAAGTTACAATAGAAATTAGCTTGTTGACAGGTGTTCTTAATCCTGCCACATTTCCATTAAATTTTTAGTATCTCTCTGAAGTGTGGCAGATAACTGGCATGCAAGTGATCGTGCTGGACAAAGGGCTTGGGTAACACTTAACATTAGACTAGATTGATATCTGGATAAGGAAATCGTCATCTGGAGTTGACACTGAATGAAATTTATTTTCAGTTGAGTGGAGAGGTAGAGAATGAGGAAGGGAGGGGCAGACGGGGCAGGATGAGGGGAGGGATGGAGGGAGACTTGTGGGATGAAGAGAGGGGTGAGGTTGAGAAGGAGAGGGAGTTTGAGGATAGGGGGAGGGTGTTGGGTGAGTGGGAGATATAGAGAAATGGAAAGTGGGGGATCTAGAGAGAAAGGGATGAAGGTATGGAGAGATAGCGAGGGAGGAAGAAGGGAGGGGGGCAGTAGCAGAAGGGAGAGAGGGGGTTTAAAGAAGAGAAGAGGAAGGTGGGGTGGAGGGGGTGGTGGGAGAAACAAGTGAGAGTAAGGGGATAAGAAAGTGTTTGTGGAACCATCGTGAGTACTAAAGCTTTCGGTGATCATTTGGTGATTGTGATAAGTAACTTTCATATCCTGAGTTTGTGTGGTGCAACCATAAGCATTGTTACTATACACGATGTCACTGTAGGTTGGTTCTCACGTACCTCCAGCCAGTTGCCAATCAAGGAGAGCGCCCTGGACGACATACAACACGTGGACAGGAATGAATTGGATGGAGTCAAGTACAGCTACTCCTTCTTCCACTTCATTCTATTCTTGTCCAGCCTCTACGCTATGATGCTGCTCACCAACTGGTACTTGTAAGTAACCGTCATGCCACCAGGTGTCTCTGCGCTCTGCCATATTGTCCAGTCTATACCAAATGGTGTCTATTAGCCCTGAATGTAACACCAGGTGTCTCTCCTCTTTGTGCTCCTCTCTTATACCATGATGTGCGTTTCAACTGCATTCTGCTCTTATACAGTTTCTATTCTGTGATGTGCTACTCACTAGTGGGTACCCATGTCATACCAACCACCACCATTCACCAACAGGACGAGTTGATTCAACACGTTCATTGTCATGGTGGTGTGGATGTACTGGCACGCCCTTCCCATTATTATCACCAGGTCGGAATTCGGAAATTTTCGTCGTGAGAGGGACACCACCAAAATGGGAACATTCCTGAAATTATATAGACCTCCATGTATCAGCATCTTTTACTGGCAAGTCCTAAAAATTGAAGTTCAGCGAGAGTCAGATCATCAATTAAAAACTCGTACTGATGAGCATAGGAAATCTGTGAGAACTAGTTCTCTATCCTCAGCTTCATCTGAACACGCCGAGGAATCAGGACATCCCATCAATTAGGAGTCTGTCAACATTATTGACAGTGAGAGCCGTCATTTTCCTAGAAAAATAAGCTGTACAGATTAGACGGCACAACTCCTCTATTAACAAGGACGGGGGCTAGAGTTACCCCCCATCTACAACAGGCTTATCGCCAGTCAAGAACCGCCTGGCAGAAACTCTAACAACGATTGTCATTTTGAGGAAGTCCGTTGCCTTTGATTGACAAAAGTCGTAATGGTGAGATTATTTACTTTGTTTGTGTTCAGATAAGCCTTTGTGAAATAATTGAAATAAGTGTTTGGTTTCAGACCTGAGGAGTCTTCGTTATCAAACTTTGGACGTAGTTGGGCGGCTGTTTGGATCAAGATGGGCTCTAGTTGGATGTGCGTCATCATTTATATTGTCGCGCTGTTCCTGCCCTATTGTTTTCCCGGCAAAGTGTTTGCCCATATATACACTGTGGAGTCATGGCAGCACACAGAGCCGCAGACTCAACACAAGGGTGTTCAGAGTAGTGCGTCTGTTGCTTACTCGAGCGTGACTGCCTCTGAAATAGTCCTATCTGAAGAGCCCTCTACCAATGTCGACGGACCAACGACCCGTCAGGTCGGGCAGAAGGAGGAAGTTTAGTGTAAGTGTTCACATGGACGATATAGAGAAGGAAGCGGGGAAGGACCTATTGAGAAGGGGAGGGAGTGTGGTGGGAGTAAGACATCACAGATATCAAGAGCCCAATAAAGCGCTGTGTGAATTAGTATATTGGATGGGGGGGCGGACGAGGGAGCAGTTATGGTGGAGTTTTGAGGGCAGAAAAAGCTGTAGTGCGAGGAAGATGTCACAGAAGTTAGAGCCCTGTAAAGCACATTGTAAAATGCTGTAGTATCTTATCAACTTTGAAAATTAAAAGTATTTGCTGAAATTGCACCCCTTTTATGTGCCTACATATCTAAATGTGGGTGCATAGTGCCATCACCTCTCTATGGGTGTCCAGTGTCCGCCGGCTGCTGTATCTCCTAAACCTCGTGTAGGATGTTTATGAGATTTGGCTGATGTTTTCGTATGAAGTTGACAACAGATGGCAACCAGTTTCGGACCACTGGCAATCTGATTGTCGCTGTATGCCTCCTTGTGGCAATTCAAATGTTTTACATTTGCCTCTGAATCTTCGTTTGGAGTTCATTCTTGGGTGGATTTTTGTGAAATGTGACAAATAGGTTTGTATTTGGGAGACATCAGTGGTTTTCCATTATCAGACAAATTTGTTGTATTCTGCGCCACCTAGTGATCATTTTTATTATTTCAGGTCCTTTTTTGGCATCTGCCTTTTTATCCGCCAAACTGCTTGAAAGATCATTATGAAACTTGGCGACTGTGTTCCTGATGGAAAGATCATGGCTGATGTTGATTTTCAGCTGATTTGACTTGTGTGGTATCCCCAAGTGATGACTGTATTTTTTGCGACCATGGCTGCAGTTCTTGATTCCTTTGCAGGATCTATCTGAACTTTTGTAGGTGTTTTCCTATAAATGTGACAACAGATGTCCAGTTTTTGAATGGCTCTGATTACTGCTGTGCCCCCTAGTGGTAGTTTTAGTTCTTATGTTTGCCTTTGTATCCTCTGAGTTGCTTGGTGTTTTTTCATGAAAATTGGAAAACTATTATATTTCATCAAGTACATGGACCCCTTACGCATACAGTGACCACGTTTGCAGTTTGAGCTATACAGCTCGTCTGCTCATAATTCATCATTTAATACTGACAGACAATTTAGGCTTTTCAGCTAAAAACAAGAACTTCGCAACTTTTCTTAATACTCTAACGTCCCTTGACTGCATAATTTTCTGAAAGATATACGAAGAATTCTCAAAAGAGACAGTTGGAATCCTAAAACTAACTCTAATGTAGGCGTACTGGGGACACACAAGTAAACAGTGGTACCCATTTTCAATTTCTCCCGTGTCACACCATGGACACAGTCTATCTTTTCAAGGCGTTCTAAAATATCGACCCAGCTGACCTCTATCATCAGTCAGCGATCTGAGCACCACATGTGCCAGTGCTGACGTCAAATACGGTTTTTCCATCTTCAGCACATAATTTTCCAGTTGGAGTTTAAATTTGAACAGTTTATGAAGAGACAAAGAGAAAGCTTGCCACATTTGATTTTCTATATCTGTACAAGGCTGTCGAAATTCACTTAAAAATACAAGCTCCTCATCCACACCCTGTGAATACCAAACAATGCCATACCCATTTATTTTTTTCACTTCCAGAGCGCAGCAATCTGTTTTTCTCTGCCATTTCATATTGTATAAAATGCCGCATTGTTATATATCTATTTTGAATTCTTGCATTTTCAGTAACTTAAACCAAATAGTTTCTGTTACGAAGAGGACAGCACAATTTCATTTTTGGGATGGATTCCACAATGACACTTCTTTTCAATTTCGGACAGGTTTCAGTGGCAGATCTGGGGGGTTAGGATTCGCGTGAACCGAGGCGCGTAGCTCCGGGGGGGGGGGGGGGGGGTCA
>NMRA01000177.1:156512-175832 GCA_002633005.1 Phoronis australis | reverse complement strand
GTCAAGAGGGGGGGACCGCTCCAGTGTAAGATTTTTTTTGTTTTTGTACCTGATTTCGTTTTCCTGGCGACGTTTTTTTTTAATTTTCAGTTTTGATCCTGTCCGAGGAACGAAAGACTGCGAAGTACGGATAAGAGAGAAAATTCAAGAGAACTATTAACAACTCTATCACTGAATAGTTTACCTTTTGAGAACCCTGTCCAGGATATTGTCGTTAGGGTCTCCGATTTTGCAGCACAGGTCGTTTAAACACACTTGAAAACGTGCACGTAATCAATCATACATATATTTTGAAAAATCGAGAAAATTTGTAAAGCGAAGCTTTTGCGGAGTGTACTAATTTACTGGATTTTTAAATTCAATGAGTCAATTTTGCGAATGCAAAACTATATTTTTCCAGAGGCCCCTCTGGCAAGGGATAACGGAGCCAAATTTCGCTCTATTTTTTCTCAAAATCGTATATCACTTGAGAAAAATTGATGACCTGACAGATAACATCAATTTCTGATTTTTGAAAATATAGATATTTTCATATTTATGGGCCCCGCCCTTGAAGGAGGCCATTGATGAGATTCAAGTGGTCACCATTTTTGTATTTTTATTGACAAATTCTTAAGGGGCCGCTCACGGAAAGATGGCCCAATGTTGGAATCGATTACCTTTTATTTTCCTGTTTTTTTTTGTGAAATCGTGCAACCGCCGGGCTTTCATGTTGAAGGAGCTCACTCCCTGCATCGTTTTAAGACCACACGACGGTAAAATGCACTGTCATTCTTTTTTCCAAGCTTAATGATGTTTAACCTTTCATCTTAAGGTGTCCCATTTCAGACGGGATCCTCTCTCGGTGGAGCAGTTAGGGGGAAATATCTGTTTGTCCCTCTGTACATGTAAATCCGACACTGCCAAGTATTGAGGAGGGAAGTTGAGATTCCAAATTCATCAAAAAAAAAAAAACATTCGTGCACAGCACAGCAGTATCAAAACATTCGTCCCAAACATCCAAAAGTGTGAAAAAATTCAACAGGATTGACCGCCATCCATCGAAAGGGTGTAAATTTGAAGAACGTTGCCCCCCCTAAATCCGCCACTGTGCCCCCCACCTAGGGAGGACGCGGGAGATTCTGGTACAAATATGGTGGGATCGGGAGCACGGAAGGAGGGGGTTGGCGTTGGTGGTGGCCGATGGGGTGTTGTTTGGCGAAGTCGAAATGGTTTGTGCCCCCCAATAATTTTTGCCTTCCTACGGGCCTGGGTTTAAACCCGGTCCCTGAACCCCCCCTCCACGTAGAGCTGCCTCTGGGTTTGACGTACTCTTCGCTGTCTAATGGCCATTTTTACAGCTGTGCAGTCATGGGCGCATTTCAACGCTGCGCGTTGCTGTTTTTGTATTATGCATTACAGGTGAAAAAGTGTTCATGAACCAATGGACATCATGGGAAAGCCCAATACGGTATTCAGCTGTGCATGCTAGTATATACTTCAGATATTTATTCAGTGTATACATTTAGATTGCAAAGCAATCACATGTTGTTAACTACTCTTCCGTGCATTGGCTCGCGCACCACGCACAGGATACAAATAAGTAAATAAGCAATTCATACATGTATAAATTAAGCAGGTTAAGAAGCATCGGAATGAATCTCTTATGATTGCATTGCAGGTCTTCTTGTGTGAATAAATGCATACATTAGATTTAAAACAATTCAGTTGCTGCAATGCGGACATCTTGTGGTAGTTAATTTCATAATGTGGCACCCGAGTACTGGAGCTTCTGGTATAGTAAGGTTGGCGTGCGTCTCCGTGCGTCTTTGTTGGGGGGACACTGTATTTGTTCCTGAATGGAAGTCGCCTCAATCTACAAAACAAAGATAGAGAAGCTGTTCTTCCCCTGACCCCTAGATTCGTGTCGCTCTCTTCTGCACCCTAGATACTTTGTCACGTTATACTTGGTCACACAGGTGTCTAAAGTGACTCCCAAGAGTTCGCCAGGCTGTTTATCTGTTAAAACCGTTTTTCCGCGAGGATGTCTTTGCATCAGTGGCGGTGTGATGATCCAAAAAGTTGTCATTTTGTCTAGTCAAGATTTGTCAAGAGTTCATTATTTTGGAGCCAAGTAGACGTCCTTGACCTTTCAGTTGCTCTGCTTCGAATACAGAGTTGCCTGCGGCATACAATGTCGTGTCTTCGGCAAACACGGCTGTGTTCAAATAACTAAGAGTTCTAGGCAAGTTCTTTATGACGCTTGCAGTGAGCCCCTGTTATTCAAATTATTAGGAAAACCCGATTTTCTCACGCCAAGTACTCGTAAAACAATTAAAAATCACTTTATCATAGCTGACGAAGTGTTGCTAACCAATTTATTGCAGATTGGTGGAATTTTTTATACGCGTATGAAGGTGGTGAATGTGTGAAAGACATTTCCTTTAGGTCAAAAAACTGGAAGTCTCGTACTGTGCGAGACTCTCGTTGAAATTGATTATATGGAGTAACTTGGAAAACTCAATTTTACATCGAAGAGATGATCATCACCAGTTGAACGAGTTTTCAAGAGAGAGATTTTTAAGGCCTACTGCGGAATTCCCATCAGAACAATTGGCAAATATTTTCCTCTAAAACTGACGGATTTTTAAGAGGAGAAAGTTTTGTAAACTTTTTTGAAAATTTGTAATACCTTTGTGATGGAGAAAAATGAGGTAAATTTACCGTTTATGGAACAATATGGCAGATTTAAGGAATTTCCCCTTGATTGTCACGTTTCTAAACAAAGTTATGTGTTAAAAGCGTATACTTTGTTTTTGCCAAGATTTTTGTGATGCAGCCATCACAAATGGTAGGTACAGTTAAGAACATTTGCTGCACAAAAGTGCATTTAAAGGAACTGAGGGACCATCTCCCTCTAAACACAAAATGAAAGAAAAAACGCGCATGAAACGACGGACCACTGAGTTTACTATCGTGCTGATATCACGACGTTCTGAAAAGGAGTCCCGTCAATGATCGCATTAATTTAAAACTCGTTTTCAGGACTCGGTGGTGTGCTATAATTGTTTTACCCACACAAACAGTGTTGCGGAAACAGGAAATAGCGGTGGGCTCGAGTTGCCGCCAAATTGCTAATGAACATATACAAAAATTTGACTTGAACAACGTCTGACATGATATTTTTAAAGGCTTACCATATGCATACGACGTGTTTCAATGACTTATCGACCAGAAACTATTTCCATTTTGTAATTGAAAACAAAAGCGATAACTTTTTACCTGTGGATCGCCATTATAACATTTCGTTTAGCTTTGGCTGAATTTATTCTGCTTTCGGGCAAAGCTGCGGATTTCCGTTATTTGGGTTCGACTTGTAGACAGATTTTCTGACTATAGCTTTTGTCTGGTTTCATGAAACAGACTTGGTCATCAGTGGCGGATCTACGTTTTCAGTAAGGGGGGGTTTAGGATTCCCGCAAAGGTCGAATCCGAGGCGCGTGGCGCCGAGCGGGGGCGGATAAACCCCCCTCCCGTTTAAGATAACTTTTTATTTTTCTAGCCAAACAGTGAAATTTCCATGCATCCTGGTACGTTTCTGGCTCTTAACAGGAGTTTTTCTTAAGATAATTAAAAGCCCTTCTCGATTTCGTCACATGAACTTGGCTCATAAGTTTCGTGAAACCATATTTGTGCACATCTGAGTATGAGTCACACCACCACCAAAATTTTTTGTTGGAACATCTGCTTACACGCACCTTTTTAGCATACGAAAAAGTGTGATTTGTGCACAGGGGTTTAGACAACTACCAAATTACCAAATATTCAAGAGCATAAGGAGCACCGACGGGGCGCAAAAACTTGAATATCAGATGATCGCAACAGCCTCAAGCTGTTTAAGAACGAAGACCTGTACTGTTAGTCCGGAAATAAACATGTGTTCTGTCTCGTTACGAGAAAAACTGGCGAACGATGGTGCTCTCAGCTCATAGTCTATTATTAAAAGCGACAAAAACAGTTAAAGTATCACTTTATTAAGCTGAATCACGTTGACAACAATTGAAAAACGTCAAATGTATCAGGAAACAAATCATCTGAAAACAGTTTCACGAAACCATAACACTCTGTAGGCCTACACCGTGATGAAAAGATACACAGGAGCAGTTCGCAGAGGGACCAGATGTACACCGAGAGTACACAAAAACTCTGGCCTGGTCCGTCACGAGACCAAAAGTACACCTCTGGTTGTTATCCCTATAAAATAGTCGATCTGTCGCGGGACCAAACGGTACTGGCTGAGATAAATAGTTATACTAAGCACACTTTGGTAAAAAACATCACAAGTGTAGTTCGCCGAGGGACCACAAGTACACTGAAACTCGATATCTACACAAATCAAGCTGGCCTGGTCCGTCGCGAGACCTAAAGCGTACTTTGCAAAAAATTTTGAATTGAAAACTTCTCTCTAGACACTTTTTAATCCCCAATGGATGCTCATACGTGTAGTTCATACATCTGGTGGTCAACTGCTGCGAGAGGTTGTCTAGGAAGGGTTTTTGCACCGTTCTGTAGTACTCACTGGAGGAAACAAGTATGGAGTACAGATTTAACTACGCACTACGTGAAATAAGATTTTGGATATGAAGCAGATAGACTCAAGTGGAAATACAAACCAGAATCAGTTTCTGTGCTCTCGTAGACCCTCTGCTGTACCTGGTGAATTTGGCATGTCCAAAAATAATTTCTATTTCGTTTTCATTGTACACAAGCATAAAAAACAGACATTATTACAAACTGTGTATAATTATAACTTATTACCTGGGTGTTTCTCCGGGAACGTTGGTCCTATCTTCTGTTGTCTAGGCTGCCGGGGAATCTGTACATCGGATCCAATGGTTTGCTGCTCTTGGAATCATTCTACCTAGACATCTTCGACGTTTGTTCCCAACGCTTGCACTTCGTCAACTGCTGTGTCAATGAGCTTGTACGCCTCTACATTGTCAGAATCTCGTTTCGCAGCTCAGTTGGCACTAAGCACCCTGAGATAATCAAATCCATTCAAAAGACTTAAAGCGTGAGCAACTAAATTCGATCCGTTCATCATGGGCTACTTCAAACCTTGACGATGTATCCCAGGACCCATTTGCATAAATGACGATGGGCATGGGCGTTTCTTCGGGTGGGCCTTCCTGCGGAAATTCCCAGTATATAAAACGGCAGTGGTGCTTATTGCACGTAGAAAGACGGTAGGTGTTGAGGTCGGCACTAGGGCTCCTTAGGAGGCCCGTTGAACATCGCACGACTCCCGCAAGACTTTGTTGTGAAAATACAGCCTCCCCGCAATTTCTGGTACTGTGCACTGTTCGCGAATGCAGTCACTTTGTCAATGTGAGTGTTCCCTTGGTCATTCCTTGTATAGACATAACTTGTTAGAGAGCATCTTCAAACAGACTCGCGACCAGACCACGGCGCAGGCCACAATAGCAATTCTTCGGAAAACGAGTTTTTTTCAAGTATTACATGTACATGTACACTGTATGATATCGCGCAAGACAACTTTACTATGCATCAGTCAAATTCGAGTTACAAAGGTGTGGGGTGTGACATGGCATGACAGATGAGGTAAAAAAGGTTGCACGTCAATTCGCCTGAATATCAGGATTGCGGCACCACAGTATTTCCCCTAATCAAATCAAAACATATCTTAGAGTAAAGAAACTAGTTACCTAAAGAAATCAGCTATAGAGCTGCTCTTTCAGCGGTGGATCCATCTAAAATGCTTGGCCACTTCAGAAGTGTCGTCGGAAGCGCGCGCACAATTGATCTCCGGGGTTTTGCCGACGAGCCACGAAGACTCGAAACGCGTTGATTTTCATAACAGCAATTCACAATGCAAAAAAATGTATTTTCAGAGTGAACCCCCCCCTCATTTTTTCCAAGTTGGTTTACTTGGGGTTTACACACGCTGGCGTTGCCGTTTTGTTTTGCTGGAGACGTTTTTTTTTTTAATTTTTGGGTCCTGGCCCGAGGGGGGGGTTTAAACCCCCTGAACCCCCCCGTAGATCCGCCACTGACAGTCATCCATAGACTGAGCCAGAAGACAAAAGTCTCTTCGGGACTAAATACTCCCTGGAGAGTGAATCAAATGCCGCCTTGGAGGCTATGAAGTACAACGGCAGAAGTTCAAGTTGGTAAAATTTGAATTAAAGGGCCCTCAGCGCATAGTTGATTGTTCCAATTTCTTGAACAGGGTAAACATTTGTCTGTGACGGCGAAAACCTCTTGTTAGGTTTGATCCTGATGCAATACAAGCACCAATTGGCTAATATCCAGAACATGGTTTTCATTTCTTGTCGCACTAACGATCCGGAAAGCATGTACAAATAAAAATTTGCGGCGTGGTTTATGCGAAGCGTAATAGGTATGAAAATTTTCAGTGCTCTTTCAACGAAAGTTCTCTGGCAATTTTTACAGTCCGGTACGATACAGGAAACCACGGCATTCGGAAGGCTGAATAACACGAAGAATACGGAGATAATAACGAGCAGTCGTGTGGTTATTCGGTTCTGCTTTATATCTGAAGCTGGATTGTTGGTGCTTTGTCCCACAGATGTCGTTGTCCTGTGTCTCATCGCTGCGAAGATTATCGCGTTGCACGTGCACATCACGATAGAGGGCAAAATGGAGTAGAGAACTAATCGTATATTGCTGCTGATAGTGGCAATATCACCGTATTCAGGACGCGGTATACACTTGTGGTTCTGTGCGGTGTACGTGAAAAACGCGTGTGAGGAGAATCCAAAACCTACCAACAGCAGGGTACAAACGGTAACTACAGTTCGCTTCACGCTGCACAGTTCTTTCACCTTGAGTGGCATGCGAACAGCGATCACCCGATCAACGGACAACGCGGCGAGGATCCACGCAGACGATACCTGACCACCGTAACCTATAAAGTAGGCCAAAGAACAACCAAGCCAGCTGCTGGTGATGACCGGGTGTTTCACCAACCTCATGTCGTAAAAGAAACACGCAGAAATCATGACGGCTGTGTCTGTCAATGCTAGCGCCAAGAAATACACGCTTGACGCGAGTCGTCGTCGCTTGAAATGAATAGTGAACATTATTATAGCGATTATGTTACCGACAAGCCCAATTATAGGAATTATGATGCGTTCGTATTTTCCAAACGTTATCAAGATGTCGAGAACATGTTGTTCTTCAGAAACGACTTCGGTCTTTAGCGACGTTCCGGTTGTGTTGTTTTCAGACATTTTCAAAAGCTGGACTGAAGGGCGTCGCATATAGTCCATGTTTTATCTTGCAAACTATTTTGGTGACGTCACCAGCGATCTGTGAAATAATTTGTACCAACGTGTGTCGGCCACGACCATTGATAGATGACTTTAATACCAGGTGTTTACTGCGAGATCTCGTGAAACTAACCAATAAGCTCACAAACCATGTCTCTGGAGGATGCTTTATATAAGTGGAAATTTATTGAGAAAAGAAACGTGGTGACTGCGCATTTTACAAATATATGATGAGAATTGAACCAAGGGAATAATTCACGGTTGATACTGACATTGTAGCATGATGAGAAATTGTACGCAAAGCCTTTCATACGTGATTTCTCCGAGCAGTGGCGCTCTTCTACTCAGTTCATCCACTGATGGCCTGTGTTGCAGCTATTTGTTTAGTCATTGTGACATTGTCAGAATACGTATTGATTGTATAATTTTTGTAATAGTTATTAAATTTCTGTCACTGTAGGCCTACTTGTATTTGTGGCCGGCCAAAACAAACTTGTTTACGGGAAAAATTGTCGACTGCAGCTCAGGTCTACTTTGTGACGGAGCTCGATCCATAGAGCATCTTTAGTTGGATAGGAAAACACTATTTGTATATAAAATTAAGAAAAACTTAGTAGCGATTAAAGTGCATTCTACAAAGTCTATCTTAGTTTATTATGAGCCTTTGCTTTGAACACCCTTCACACCATGGTCATAAATGCTTGAATGCGCGCTTACCAACAATTTTGGTATCATATTTTAAGTATTTCTTCTTCAATTTGTGTACTTTTATTAAAAAATAAACGCAGAAGGTAAATAATTGCAATTTTTGTATGGCGTCATCAGTAGATCCGGTCTCCACCGTTTTGTTGTTCTACACCAGCCGCGAGCCGTAGTGGTCTTGAAAACTTAGTTCGACTGTGTATTATGAAAAGTTGCATGCAGTAATAGCAATCGAACAGACTAAATCTCAGTTTTTACGTTTCCAAAGACCTAATATCGCCCAGAAATGACAAAGGTTTGTGTGCCGGACAGGTACATCGTGGAGCAAGCGAAAAGTTTTGGGGCCACGCTATGCTGAGCCCATTATGAAGAATCGTGCTTCGATTTGTCACAGAAACGGAGATTTGACGAAGGTTCCTCCAATTTGAGCATTTGATGGTGTTGTGAATGTTGGTTTGTGTGGTCTCGTCTTTCGTGTTGTCTTGTGTGTTCGTGTTCGTCCGTGGGTTTCCGTCAGTGGCCGGATGTTGTAAGTTCTAGTTTTGTCACGTGACTGGGGAATCAAGAGATCTCTCTTCGTGTGGCTCTGCTGCACGCAGGACGTCTGCGTTTGTGGGTCTTCAACTCAAGCGTGTATTCAAGCTTTTATATGAGTAAAGGTAAGCTGCACGAGAACCTGTGTATCGAGTCACAACAATGGGAAAAGTGTATTATTTTGTGCCATTGCTGGGAACGTAGTTGTCAGGCACATATTGAGTATTTTGAACAAAAAGCAAAAAATTGTGACAGACAATGAATGCGATTGCAGAAAGTTTCCATCAGTCTATTGTTGTTCAAGATTTTATGGGAATGTATGCAATCCACATATACGTCAATGCCCAACAGTTGAACTGAAATGGTATGTAGATAACACGCAAATAGTTTCAGATCAAAAAGTGCAAAGAAGCGTTGTAGGAACGCTTTAAAGCAATAGAATGCGTTGCTTTTGGCGATTTCATCAAAAGTCGTGGATATCCGATGCTAGCTCGGTTCCAGCCTTTCTGTAGAATTAACTGAAGTCGGACCCGGTTCCTTAGAAAGCGCCAAAGGGTTCTTAAACGAGTACCTTTCTGTGCGTTGAAATGTGCTTAATCAACGCGTAGTTTTGCTTAATCAACGCGTAGTTTTGTTAAACTAATTTTATGGATTAGTTCTTAGTCGATCATCGATCTGCTCTTATTCAACGCGCACTTTTGCTTAATCATTGCGTAGTTTTACTTAATCAAAGCCCATTATTGCTTTTTCAACGCCTAGCTTTAATCAGTTCATTTATTAACCCAATCACGCACGCGCTCTCAAATTACAAAGTGACGGAAGACTTTCTGCAGGGCTGCAAGGCAACTTTTGAAGAATGTTGAAGATTCTTATCAAGTGACCACGTAAATAATGGCGCCGTTACGTACTGCATTTAAATTTGTCTTTGATTGGACATAACGAATAACTTATTCATCGCGTTGATTAAGTAAAACTACGCGTTGATAAAGCAAAAGTGTATAAATCGCCAAAGGGTTCTTAAACGAGTTCATTTCTACGCGTTGAAATGTGCTTAATCTACGCGTGCTTTTGCTTAATCAACGCGTGTACTTTTAATTCATATAGCCCAATCACGCCCGTGCACTCACATCATTTGATTAAAAGCAGAACGATGATCTTTTAAGAACTAAAAGTACGCGTAGATTGAGCAATCGTACACGTAAAGTAAGCAAAAGTACGCGTAATTACTTTTTAAATACCCTTTAAAATACTCGACTATAGACCCAATTCACGCCGACAGGAGGCGCGTTCCAAAACGGGGCTTGCTACGCCATAGCTCTGTTGGCTTATCGGCGTACTCAGGGTTGTATTCCGTGTTGGTCGGACGGGCTAGAAAAATACGGACACTCAACTGTCTGATTTACAATTCATAAGGACGTTGAGATTTGAAGGCGCTGGGTAGTTGCCATACACCGCGACGAAGGAAAACGTGTACGTGTAAAATTTAAATGTTTTCGAAAAGTTAAGTTAGATCACATTTTGTTGCATCTCGGTTGCCGAGCATCATAGCAACGACCGGAGAATCTTCGGCCAGCCAGGCTGTGTTTTCATGACTACGGGTTGATGATGCATTTTTCTTTCCAAAAAGGACAGGGCCGTCAATCCCTCGATTTTGGGGCCGAATATCAGCCTTATTCCCCTCTCAAAAATATTGAAAAATTCCCCGAAATGCCCCGGCCTCACGAGGCCTAAAAATTCCCAAACGATAGAAAAGCTCTCTCCGAACTACAAATCACCTGTAACCACACAAGAAACAATTTGAAAGAGCACAAAATGCTACTTGAGAGAGAGCTATGAGAGCTTGCAACAGGGGGGAGGGGTGCTATTGATGATGATCGGGAGGTAGATTTTTCCCCTCACTTCGCTCTAGTCGGCGAAAAAATTCCCCCTCTCTCAGAAGGTCCAGGCATCTTTTCCCTTGGATGAACGAGGCCCCTGAAGAAACATGATAACTATGCTTGCTCTGTCCAGTTAACTAAAATTGAGCTCTAAAACGAGGTTATGCTTTGGACGAACGAATTAGGTGTTTTAATTTTAAAATTCAGCTTGGTCCAGATTGATATTTGAAACCTAACACATAAAATAGACGTAAGAATTATAAAAACAAAGAAAGCAGAATTGATGGTCAAATAATTACTTGTGAATGTGTGCAAGGGAGTGAATGAGAACCTGGATATAATGCCAAAGCGGGGCTGTGCTCGTTAATTCTTTTTTTTCAAAATTTAAAACTTAAATGGTCAAATAATTTCTATTTTCAATTACGAGCCTGGTTTTTTATTTTGATAAAAATATATTTAATAACATCAGTTATTCTTTCAGATCAATGAAAAATCAACTGTTAATCCCGGTAGTCCCTACCTCACCAGGACCTAGGCTATGCTTGTTGTTAATATTCTTGATCAACAAATTAAACCAGATGTGACTAATTGCACATGGCAGCAAAATGCGATGAGCCAGTTAGACTTAGTTCTGCCTTGTAGGTCAATTCTTGTTCAAATATGAACCGGAACTCTACCGATATTGGTTGAGGTTGGGAGTTTAACTTCTCTGGACTTTGATGATAGAATTTGTCGCACTGGTCAGGTCAAAACCGAAGTACATTTTCTGTTTGAGTGTCCGTTTTTCTTAGATGCCAGAAACACCTGTTACTTTCAAGTTGAGATTAAATATCCACGATTTCGTGCAAAAAACCATGAAAATAAATTACTTACCATTATGTAAAAAGATATCATCAGGAAAACTGCACTTTTCATCAAAAACATTTTTGAGGTTCGGAAAATTTTTATTTATGTATGATCATTGTATCGTCTTTTTGCTCCTCTTGCTTGTGATGCAGTGCGTGTACACGTGGTTTTTGGTTTTCCATGTATCTAAAGTGCCTTATAAGTCCCGTGATGGGCTGGGTGTTCCTGTTTTGTTATTTGATGCTTTATCCCATCTGTACGAACACATGTCACTATAATAAAAAATTACCTAGTTTAGTTAATAACTTTACTTACCGGAAACCACCTGGCCCGTAAACCTCCTATCAACACTGTTTTTCCACATTTCCCGAACAATGTTTCGTATGCTGGATCTCTTACGGACCAAATACTGATGAAGACTGCATCTGCTATTGACAAAAATTATTATTGCGTCACGTGAATTTTACTGAACACAACATTCACAAGGGCGCTTCGAATGTGGAGAAAACCTTTTCCGCATCGGAGAGGTTTTCCTCTCGAAGAATTTCTTTTCTTGGACAAAAGTTTTCACCTTGACTGCTTTGTCATGATCAGCTTTAAGTTAAAAACAATTTATAACTTGGGTTAAACCTTTTTTACATCTTACTTTGGTTCACGGATAGTATAATCTGCATCTACCGTGGGTTGCAGAAATGGATTTCTTATTGGCTGATGTTGTATTTTGCCCTCTGCTACACAACATTAACTTCGCTTTTAAAGAAAGTGAAAAGTGGAAACTTTTTACATAATAAAACATAAATGCTGTATTTAGCTATACAAGTTTAAAGCAAACTGCTACGTGAAAAAACTCACGAAATGTTCGCATACAGCTCATGGAGCTCTGAGAGCACATGTCCTCGGTTGGGGTCTGGAAGCTTCAAAATGGGCTTAAAATGTAAAAAAGCTTGTGAGAGATAACAAAATTGTATCTATGTGTCTCGATCGAGTGCTCGAATTACATATATAACAAAATACGACCCAAGGTACCCAGTTCTATTATTTTTGTGTATGTAGGTGTGAATTAAAACTTTGCAAATCGACGCACCGGTATGTGTATGTGACGTTTTATCTCTTTATTTTCACATAATACGGATGGAAGCTGGTGTAATGTTATTTTATCCCAGGTTCCGTGGACTTAGCTACTGGAGCTATGTTTTCATTGACTTCATTCTCTCGAAACTTGGAACTTGAAACATGGTTCCATGTCACGGCTTTAAGTTCCAGTTCAGGATTTGCTCTTGGTTTGCGACAGTTGCATCGCAAATCCTACAACCCAAAGAATCGTATTCCATGTCACATTCGTACTGAAGCATGGAATATTTTGGATTGATTTTCATTTTTATTTTAAGTAGCTCATGTCATTAAAGTTTAATGTGACTTCAGAGTCAACATTTGATTGTGGGGTATGGTAAAACATTTGATTCCTTCAAGAAATGAGCAGATTATGAATGTGTTACACGGAAACTCATGAAGGGCCGCTTGGTAAGTGCTACAGCACAGCTGACCAACCAAATTTATTTCTACCAGCGTCAGTAATAACACATGTACATAACATAACGGAGTAAGGTGCTCGAAGCACATAGCAATAGGGCCGTCCCGCATTGCACAGTGACACTCGAATCTCGCTGTATTTACCCACAATGCTGTAAACATCCGTCAGGCACATTTGGTGCCTCGTTTTCGTGCCACTGGAATTTCACATTTTCTTTGTTGTTGTCTGGTTCTTTAGTTTTTCTCGGTTGCATTATTGTGTTTGTCCTTCCAATTCCAACGAAGTATTACTGCTGTGCTGTGGGCTGCAACTCGCCGGCGACGTGAAAAAGTTCGGTAGACTGGACACGGTACCCGTGGATGCATGTTCTGAAAATTTTCGCCTTCCCGACATCAATGAGACACGAAAATGTGCTTGATTTCCAAAACTAAGTCTTATCTCTAGGACAAAGGAGAGTTCTGTCGCCGTGTATTTCGAAACGACCCTGTTGTAAACACAGATTTTTGCGTAAACCGCAACGGGCTAGTGAACATATTGTAATGCAAACTCGACCTTTACAAATTGAAGCTTGACCTTAACGGAACATTGGAACGATTGGTGATACTATTTACTCTCGTATTTCTCTGGATGTCAGAACCCGCTGTAGGAGTTTCTTACTTAACCCTTAGGACGATTTCGACAGTATGTCTTTTGCAACTTAAAAAGTAAAGTTCATTCATTTTACATGCCAAATCCATACCCTAAACACACGCACGCGTCCAGGTCCAATCAGCGATCTTCCTTGTGAAATTTAGTTGAAACATGGGTAGCGAGGTTTCTGCATGGTGGGTGCCTCGCCTAGGTATCCCCCACACAAAGTAGACTCGCGTATAACGGGCGGTGGTGATAACTGTAAGATCTGAAGCTTGGGTCCATGAGTCGGGGTCAAAAGTTTGGGGAAATCGAATTAGTTTATGCCCTTCCCTCAATAATATTTAACACCCTACGGCCTGCGTGGCCTAAACAGAGTCTGGTAATAGTAGTTCGGCTGCCGATCAGCAGTGCCTTTGACTCCCGCAGGACGGAGTATTCAACTATTTTTAGGGGTGGGGGAGGGGTGCCGCTATGAAATTAGGATACGCACGCTTTTGTGCAGCCAGCAAGATCAAATACCCCGTTTCTGTGAGTAATTACGGTTATTGAAAGGGACCCATTCCATTGGAACTGCTAGGAAAATTTCACCCTTTCCCATAATATAGTTACGCAAATTCCTTGGTTAAATTGAATTAAATTCAATAAAAAGCTCTCTTACCTCTAATCTTTTTAACACAATAAGCCACATTAGTATGCGATATCCTTCAGTAGTTCTGTTGCAAAAGGAATCGTTTTGTTTTGGAATAACCCTTTTGTATGGAATTTATTTGGAAGCACAGCCTTTCAAAGAGACTCTGGCCATCTCCAAATCACCAGCCAGAATGGCACACTCCGTTTATGCCACCTCGAGTCGTCGACCACATCTTTTTTACTTTCCACGTTCATGGGAGGTCAAGTGTTGCAGTCATTGCAACGATCATCTCTTGACTTCCAACAGTTATAAACTTCCTACTATGACGGCAAATGGTCGCCTTAGAAAACTTCTTGGCGTTCTCGATATGATAACTTGGCTAATGGAATTGTTCCAAGCCGTCTATTGACTACGATCCCTCCTCCAGTACCCACTCCCTCCCTCCCTCTCCCTCACCCCAATCGCCTACCTAATCACACCCCATCTCCCTCCTCCCATTCTCCAACTCCTATCTCCCTAGAAATAAAACTAATTCATCCTTTCTGTGGATAACTAATCTTTTAAACACTAAACGCTCGAAAACTGCCTGGGCTCATGAAAACGGTGATATTCCAGGGCTGTACTTATTACTCAACTATCAATGGCAAATCCATGACGCATACAGGTTTCCGTTTTAAAGTCATGTCAATAAATCTTCGCAGCAAACCAAGCTGTCAATACACAACTACTTGTTTACTTACACGGCACGTTAAGGTTGGGGTGAATCTATCGTCATAACGACTTTATTCCGGCATCTTTGTGAGATTTATTGTAAGCAAGAGTAATCTAATACAATTTCACGCTTTTGGTTAAGTTAAGTCTCTCAGTCCTCTGCTTCTTTAAACTTTTATGAGCTGACAGTCGCCAGTTAAATTTTAATTCGGGGTACACATAATGCGTGCTAATGTATGGCAGGAACTAAACGACAATGCTATTTCCACTTTAATTGTCCAAGACATTACAATGAATATACACCAATGTCAATCATTTTGTTATGAATGAGTCTTTCTCGGACACATCGTACGTTTTTGCCAGGCGTTTTGGGGTTTGTATTGAAGTCAACTCCTGCTGTGCAGCTGGACATTTGAATGTTCAACACCCAAATTGAAAAACAAGAATCGGCAGAATAAAATTTTAAAATTCAGATCGACAACGGAGACACACCAGCGTGCACCTCCCAATGCATTGTTTAATGAAGTGCTGCACGTCTAATCCCATTCACTGTAAAAGGGCCTCTTCACCAAGTCAAAATGTTCTCCTATGCCACCCGCTTCAAATCAGCTAAACAAATTTATACCTCAAATCTTTCTAAATTGTAGAAGGAAATCATTCTTTATCTCTAGTAAGACCATCGCGAAGTAAAATGGGTTGATAATCCTGCATATCAATCATAAAACTTCATAAAAAAGCAATTGCTAACTATAAGAGATTTTCGAGCGCAGTTATAACAAAGACAGTTTCGATTCAAAACACAGAACAAACATGATTTCGATTAAAAACTAATCATTATAAGTACTCTGTAGATTTGACTAATGGATTGCTTTCACTTGATGCGAAGTTCAAGCTTCACCAGGTTCGTTAACCATGTTTAGTAAAAATAATGGAGTGAATCTCATATCTTACGTGAGATTTTACTGCTCTGAAGCAGTGAATGCTATAGAAAATGCGTGACGTTTCAATTTTCTTGTATTTGCAGATGCTTTTCATTGGTTAATCAGCGGTGAAGGGACAATATTTCCTTATCATAAGGTCGCCATTAGCGAGGCGCTTCTGTAGCCCCATCTGTTATCCAGGAGAAGAGTTGGACGGAGTTTGATAATAAAGAGACGAAACGTAGTTTGAAATTCAGTTTATATCATTAAGGCAGACAATCATTTAGTATTCAACTAACTCTATTATCTACGACTGCATTAAAGATGCTATGTCTCATTAAATTGTGAATATACAAATAAATGTACTAGTTTACAAACAACCCCGGATGAAACCATCCAAGCAGTTATCTTTATAATCTCGTGAAAGTCTCGTTTTTGCGAGACTATTTATATGTAAATGAGTGTAGTCTGTGTAGCATGTTATCGTTACCCTAATGAAACAAGACGCAGTTTTTATTATTTGTTTATTTCACTATCAAATAACGATTCCGTAATATTTGGAATTACTAGGGTATTCTATATTCTCACACTTGTTTTTAAGGGCATCAGTTGTGGCATTTTCTTTAAAACTGCAATTTACTCACAAATTGTTTGTTTTCCTGATTAGACTTGTACACACAGTTTTCCAGGAAGTCACAAGGTGGCGCTTGCTACAAATCTAAATATTCGCAGTTTTAATGAGGATAGGATCTTTAATTGTGAATTATAGGTTAAAGGACAAACTTAACGATGTACCAGTGTTAATATGTCTTATGTTTTCTCATACAATAGAGCAAAGACGTTTTTCAGGACAAAGACCCATTTCCCCTACGTTGAAAGCTTTCTCTGAAATCCCCAAATCCATTCATCTCTCCAGTTACGATGTTATTTCGTGCAATTCCAACATGTTTGGTTAAAAACATTTCTTTTACACTCAACATCCGTTATTGACTCTTAAAGTCTCTCCATATTGGCTACACAGATCGTTCATCAGTTCATCAATTCATACAATAATTCTCCCTTGCTCATCATGGTAGTTACGGTAAGAAAAAAGTTAAAACACTGGAATCATATTCAAGACACCCAACACAATAACGCATACAATAAAATTGTGAGAATCCAAATATCACGCTAGCCTTCGGGTATATGAATTATCGTACTGATGTGTTCGCCTTATTAATACCGTGCTCCAAAAATCGCTTATGAATTTGTTTTGACTTTCCATGATTTTGAAAACACTAGTTATGACAGGCTATCGAAAGAAGAGAGCGTGGAACTACATTGTATTTAAGTGGACCCCTGGCCGGGGCTGGCCAGACATATCCTGTCATGGGGCCACTTCGGCCACGCCAATGAAAACTGCACTTTTGTAATTGCAGTGAAATCATCAATTTCAGATCCAAACGATTGCCTAAAATTCCTATCTTCCAGAGTGAAGCTGAGACTTTGTCAGCAATATTGCCGTGTATTTTAAATGATAACACGCTATTTTGGCTAAATTTTATAGATGTCCTATTGTTACTGAATTCCCCTTTCTAGAAAAATGTGACAAATTGACCCCGCGGTTTAAGTCATCCTTTCATCAAAGAGTGCGTACGTTTAAACCGTATCACGGGTTCAAACGACGCATAAGTAAAGCCAGATGTTCTGTTAATTTGTTCAGTCATTTATAGCCTGTTCATAATCTAAAATAAAAAATCTTGCCACTTCCATAGTTTTTGCTTGCAAAGCATCACACGAACCGCATTGCCGGGTCCTGTTCTTAGTAGGCTCTTGGAACATGTGATTAGCTTGCAAAACACGACTTTAAAAGCTTGTAGTTGTATCTTGGAGAAAAAAAACAGACAACATTACAAATTACCATTCTCTGAAAACAACAATGATGATTATTGCTTATTACATAAATCATGTACATAAATTATGACTGCATGCGTTCTTCTAGTGATAGATGGCGTCACTGTTTGTTTACATGGAGACTGTGAAGGCGACTAGAAGTCGACTCTGCCTTGCTCTCGTTTTTTATCTTCGTTATGAGAGCCACTGGCATAGAAAGATGGGGTACCCAAAGGGCTATGGCCCTCTGTTCAGTGCAAAAAATTCACCAACTCGGTCAACACTCTTTGTAATTTTGGGTTGATATTGCAATGTCCCGGCAGGTTGCTACGCCGGAAATTTGGCATTTGCACCCCCCTGGTCAGAAAACAATCCATGAAAGACAGTTTTATCAATGGCTCAGTTCATGACAGACATTAGGTCAACAAAATTCAACACAAGTAATGGTCTGGACTTCAAACATACCGAGTGACTGCCTCTGCAGCGTAGCAAGGGGGCATCAGATGCCGGCCGGAGGGGTGTGCCAAACAGGTGTCGTTCAATGGGGGGGGGACGCGTATAGACTGATTGTTGCAAATCTACTGGTAGACTGACTCTTAATCATTCTACAGAGTAAAGTTTCTTCTTTCTGCATAATCAAAATGGACCCTTTTCCAAAGGGATGGTAGCAGTAGTAATTTAATTTGAAGCCCAGAATATGCGGAGTCTCCAATAACATTTCAGACGGTTAGGACCTTACCAATCGACACACCAGAGTAGGTTCCAACGAGATTAATCTTGGAGAATGACACTGCCACCATGCGGATCTGATCGTAAGCTCAGCTCAGGAAGCTGCTAAAAGTGTTAGTGAATGTAAGGCCCGGTGTAGGTACTGACGAGACACCTAAAGCAACCCCAACCACGATTTGTTCACACATGTAGCACTCGATGAACTGGTTTGGAGGGACTTCATGAAATGGTGCGTTAAATTAGTCATAAGATGAATGACATGTAAATCCAGTTTGCCCGGGCTACACCTCAGCACCGAAAAAATGTATCAAACGAATTTGAAAGATGGAAGAAAATTGCAATTGCTTTATTATTTATTTACTTTAATCTTACATAAGTATATATTATTTCTACAACTTCAGCTTTTGCCATTTCCATTACGGAACCCGGTATATTGTGGACATTGAAACAAACCATTTTCCAAAACATCTGTTTGCCAGCAAACACCATTTATGTCTATTGTATCTAAATTTCAACTGCCACATATTTGCTAACTCACTTGTATTTTTCTGGAGAATGTCGAGTTGCACATGTCACCATCTAGCGCTATAATGCGATCGGTACACTTTGCCGTGCTTTGCTAAAGCAGGAGCCGACACGTGACGCCACCTAGAGGAGTGATCTTAACACATTTAAGCCCACTGTCATTCTAAAGGGACACTTCGGTTTATTTTTATTGTACATAATTTGACAAAAAATCCTTTGTAGATAAATGAATCTTCAGCAGGAGAATAGGACTGCAGCAGCCACTGGATCGAATGAATCGCTATATGACAACCGTAGCACGTAGACTCAACGTAGGTGCGTTCTCTTTGGCAAGAAATCCGATCATGCTTGCAGCAAATGCAATGTAACACTTCATGAGCATTGCTTTCAACAATTCCAGTAGTAACTTGCGTGAGCTGACACGCGGTGACAGTAATTACTGGACTGAATAACGTTAACAAGGCAAGTGAGTTGTCGATTTCTTCAAATAATAGCTGGTCTTGATATCAATTGTTAA
>NMRA01000177.1:102542-155569 GCA_002633005.1 Phoronis australis | reverse complement strand
GAGAGAGAGAGAGAGAGAGAGAGAAAGAGAGGGAGAGAGAGAGAGGGAGAGAGAGAGAGGGAGGGACAGACAACTTAAATTTTACTTCATATCTAACAATTGAGTTACACGATCAAGTGGCCTGCAAATCAACAAAGCGACGTATGCCACTGTTATGTGATAATATTATAAAAATAAAGACAATAATATACAAAAGCACGAAGAAATGCAATACAATGCGATGCAAAACATTATGGTATGATAATATAATGAATGATATTTCTGACATAACAGAGCATACCAGGAATCTGCACGGTTAAAACCCCGTGAATGTGGTGCAAGACCACAGTAATTCATTGTGAATATGCATAACAACCTAAAACATTGTAAGTACTAAAGATGTTATTCTCAAATAGAAAGAGCCCTGTGCAAGCGGTGTGCCGCGTTTGTTCGTGATATTAATTGGCAGAATACAATTTCTAATTAAACGGGGCATTTTAAACAACTTTTTCGAATGAAACTGGGAATTTTTAAGACTGGTTGGAGATTGAATACTCCAGGAAATGCAGCCATGGACTTCAAATACATGTTCCAGTCAGGGTTCATTTTGACAGTTTGTCTGTCATGGTACATGGCTGAGAAATACAGTGTAATAAGATATCAACTAACAATCTGTGTCATTTTGCGAGCAAGTAATCATTTTTTCCCAAAGGGATCTTTCCAGTGAAACACACATAAATCAACCCACAATGGCTGTATTGTGTTTTAGAATCTTAGTTGATTCCAAAAGAGCTCCTACTAAGATCTACTAGTGAGTCCAAATCACACTGTCTGAGATATCGGATGACTGAACCCCAAAACCAACATGTAGAAAGGCATCCAATCCCTGTGAATTGTACAAAGTAATTTTTATATCGTTCATTACTCACTAATTTATCAACCAATCTGCATCTTATTACCCAATTGTCCTGGAGGGCTGTACTGGAAAGCGATCGTCGACTGTGCAGGCCAGGTTCTCGAGAGACACTCAATAAAGAAATAAACAAAAAATACATGCAAAGTAATTCCATGGGGAACTCTGTTGGTGGGAACTACTTCGAAAATCTCTCGCAGTTCTTATCGACATTCGGGTTATTCGGATTACGTCGTGCACCCCGGCTTGCCATCATAGCAGGACCCATATGAAACAGTCACGTAGAGCGTTACAATATCATCTGTACTAGGAAGATATTACCATGAAGGGTGAACTGTTTTGTACCATTTTAACTGTTTTCAAGGATGTATCAGTAAAAGAAGATGTTCAAGTTGTCAGCAGTCCAGGCACTGTGCTTCAATGTTGAAGTCTTTACCTTCAAAATAAAGTCACTCGGTCCCTGAAGATTGTATATGATTGGCGCTGGTGTGCATTGAAGATGACATGCTTTACTGATATATGAAACACCGTTACTCAGGCATTCCCTACAGTATCGGTACCACTAGATGTCGCTGAGTGTGTGTAAAACGTAACATCATAAATCGTGGTTGTATTCTTTGGCAATTTTCTTCGTTCCCTACTGTGTGACCCAATTAAGTGGACCTGGTGATGAGCTTTGTTTATTGCAATGGTACAGAAGTGTCGGAGACAGAAAAGTGACATTTGATCAGCAAATAACCACTCAAAGAGTAAGTCGCATTAGTTTTAATTTACCTTATATCCTACGTTGAAAACTTTATAAAGGTAGAAATTAGCGATAGCAAGTCAAGTTTATGTCGTAGATCCTGGAAGTCAATTCAGTGCTCACGCGCGGGAAGCCCTGCTGACTTTGTTTATAAACATTTGTTAAGTTTTAATGTTACAACTTCAAAGAGTATTATATTAGATTCCAATTTGAACGGAAGCTAAATGTATTTTATAGTTGTTACGTTTAAAGTAAAATTATTAACAAAAAGCAACTGGGTTCAACTTACATTGCGCAAGCGTGTTTTTACAAAAGTCGCGTAATCTGGTTGCAAGTTTTAGACACGTCGAGATTTTCGGCAAAAAGACCGTTTTTTACGGTTGACGTGAGAAAGCAAATCCTACGCTCGTTCCAGGTTTATGACATGGACAAAATCTGAGACGAGTGCAGTATTCTGTCAGCTTACGTAATATCCTACATTGTTAAAACTTTATGAAGGTAGAATTTAGCAATACCAAGTTAAGTTCACGTCAAAGATCCCCGACGGACCTCAGCACAACTAACACTGGTCTTTAACTGGCATAGGCATTTTGGATGAGGGCAAGGAACTAAAACGCTCAATGAAATCTGAAATTTCTTATTTAAAATCGCCTTGTACAGTCAATTTACTCAGTGATGCGAGTCCGGGACGGTGAAACCCGAGAACCGAGAAATAAAGTCGACCAGGAACGAACAGTCGTGATGTGAATCTGTCGTGGTGGACTGTCATGGATGAAGGCGGTGATAAACTTAAATGTTAACAAGTCGATAAGGTTATAAAAGCTGGACCAACAAATAAGTCTCATCAAACTTGAAAGGGTGTGATTTTAAATTTCATTTTGCCTTCTCTCTGTAAATACATTGGTACACACATGACCACTTGGAGTTACCCAGAGAAATTTAGACAAACGTAAATCAGTATGAGAAGGGGTTTTAAACTAGTATGTGCTCCGTTAAGTAAATTTGTTGACGGTCGGTATAAGTTTGACCCACAGGGTACATTCACTTTTGTTTCTTCGAGGGGATAAAGTACTATTGATTACTCCATGGTTGACACCTCCTCATTTGAGCATATCTGAGACTTTGAAGTCAGGATGAACGATTTGTTCCACGTTTCCCTATTGTATGTACATCAAATGGAATGCACCAGAGCAAATTCAAACAAGCCAGAAGTACCAATGACTTCGTGGGACATATCACACAAATAGAAAATACAACCTAGCAGTAATTTTCAGACATACAAAATAACAATTATTCTGTTGAACATCTGTCGGATAGTTTCAGATCATGTGGTAGGGACATGGCGAAAAAGCCCATCAAACGTGCTAAACAAAACACAGAATTCGTGTAGTTTGGCAGGGCTGAATATGAACAAAAACTGTTGGAAAATCGATCCCCCTTGGAGTTAGGACTAAAAGCGACCTGGCTACTTAAACATAATAAACTAAAAATGTCCAATGAGAAGAAAAAAAATACCCATCCAAACTCCGAAGGGAGCTATCTCGGTGGTTCCCTGCGTGTCCCCTAGGGGGTAGGGGGTCCTCTATCCCCTAATAGACACGCAGGAAACCAGTTAGAGGAATTTTATGAGCAGATCCAGGATACTACCAAGTTCTGGGGCACTAAACAAGCGCTGCCTTCACCAACCAATTCAAGCTGTGAATCGGGTACCTCAGTACCGCAACGGGAATGTTTCACCTACTAAGTACCTGATTAATCCTCAATCGGTGAAGGCGATGAATCACAGGAGTTTTTCAAGTCATCTTTTGACTGTATTGTATGACTTTTAAACATAATTTTCATCACTGGGGCTTTCTAGAAGCGTGGTATTAGTGTATTATCATACCGTTATATAAAAAGGGAGAAGAGACTAATAGTCGGTGGGCCAGATTTTGTAGGGCCTCTAGAAAATAGTTTTTTGTAAAACAAGTAATATGGTCCCATCAGTGCCATTGTATTGAATAATATGACACTCACATTACATGTTTTACTATTGTGAATTAATTGTAAACAGTGAAATTTAAAAAATGTAAAGAGACACCTTGTGGCAAAAATGCAAACTAAGTCTGAATGTTACTAGGAAGTTCTGGCATTGTCAGGCAACAAAAATAACACAAAACACTTGAGACTGGGCAAAATTTGTGCCTCAATGACTAAAACATTGACTAATGGTGTAAAATACAGCTTGTTTGCATAATACACCAGAAATACGTTATAGTACAAAAACAATATAGTNTACATGTTTTACTATTGTAAATTAATTGTAAACAGTGAAATTTAAAAAACGCAGAGACACCTAGTGGCAAAATACAAACTAAGTCTGAATGTTATTAGGAAGTTATTCTGGCATTGTCAGGCAACAAAAATAACACAAAACACTTGGGACTGTGCAAAATTTGTGTCTCAATGACTAAAACATTGACTAATGGTGTAAAATACAGCTTGTTTGCATAATACACCAGAAATATGTTATAGTACAAAAACAATATAGTTGAATGATCTCTGTGAATGTGCACAAAGACTGTATGAAAATGGATTATTCTAACAGCGTTTATCAAGCAGTATGAGACAAATACATGACAATGATCAAAGTATGTACTTTCTTTGACTTAATCAACAAATAAAATTAACTTTTTAATACAAAAAAGGAAATAACGGGGTTGGAGGTCTATTTAGGGCTGGCTTGTCAAAGAACTATCCAATGTTATGCAGTCAGTGTTGCTAGTGTTACTATAGTTGTCACAGCTGCACATTTCTGTACAGTTTGACCCAGCATTGCAGCACAAACTCAGTTTCCCAGCACACATGTTCTTTTTGCACTTGCAGCGTTCATCGTTTAGTACTGTCAATAGAGATGCGGTCATTGCCATACATATTAACTGCAAAGCTCCACCGCCAAGGAGCCAACTATGGTCGATTAGAGAGGGTACAGCACTGCACACTGGTGATTAGCCCGCAGGCAATGAAGGGTCAAACACTAAGTCCTTGTTTGGAGGCGGGCACTATTTGGGCAAACGTTTGATTCAAAATATGTTACAATGGGCTGTGTTAATTAGAGTCAACAAGTGAATTATTGAACACTAGCCTCAATTCACTTTTGTATCTCTTAGTCGGGCACAAACTACAACAGTGAGTAGCTTCAACAATATTTCTTAAGATTGCCTGTCCAAATAACTTCATGCACACCAGCTTTCTGAAGAACAGCTTCAAAGTCTTGCTTTAGTTTTGAAAGGCAAATGACATCTCCTTGTGTTAGAAGCAAACCCCCCTCCCGACCTCCTCCCATTCGGTGCTATGCGCATCTACAATCGTGGTTTGAGCAAATGCTTACTGCCGGACAAAATGTTGGGCCCCCCTTGTGATATCCTAGATCCGCCACTGCAGCAACAGAGTGAAGCATGAGGAAATATTGAGGTCAGGTAGGACCACCGTAGCGGACGAAGGGGGGGGGGGGCTCAGACGCAGAATCACGTTACCGTTTTTTATTTTTTTATAGTCCACCGCCGCTTGTGCAGATCCAATCATCGCGCTTCATGCCCGGGCCAATTCCCTGACGATGTTGCCCACGCCCCCCTTTATGGTATCCTAGATCCGCCACTGTACCAGTTGTATTCCCCGGGTTATGTGCGCGTTTGTTGAATCGTAATTTTTCTCGAGCCCAGATATCACTGTTAAACTGAGCGAGGAATAATTTGATACCAATTTTATAATGCAATGCGTTTTCAAAAATTTTCGACAGAAAACACCGATTTAAAACGCTCCAATAACTTCCCACAATTTTATGGGTAGCCACAAAATATTCAACCTTATCCTGCGCTGGCCACGTCAGCCGACTTGCCAATTATCCTATTAAACACGATAGGTGTATTCAATCAATTATGATAAGCTCCAGCTGGGCTGCGCTAGGAGAGTGCACACACCCGAGGACACTTTCAAAAATTGAGAGAGCCCTGGGCGTTGTTTAGATATGTGAGCACGTGCATTCCACAGTTTTCAGTTTCCCCTACATTTCTCTCATATAAACCATATGGCTGCGATTACTAGTAAGGGAGATATTAACAGGTTAATGTAAGTGTGGACACTTAGTTATATTGTATATGGCTGGAGCGAGACGTGAGAGGATGACTGTGCATCAGTTTATTTTCACTAAGGTTATGATGAAGATGTACATGTGGTGAAAATCTCCTTTAAATTCTGAACAACTTTTATGTTGACTTCTTTTCTGTGAAATTAGTATTTCCCCTTCAAATTTCCAATTTAAAATTGTTAGGTCATTAGACTGGGTGACCATCATGAAGCTTAGTGTACAGCACATTGGTAAAATATACATTGCGTGACAGACATTTAAAATAATTACATCATTTATTGGCCATAGTACGATTAGAAAACGGACAATCGTCGCACAAATAAAGTTCATGTTAACTCAACGTTTCGTCTATTCATGAGACATCATCAGGACATATAAAGTATGACAACCATGACAAGTGTCGATTACCATTCAAGTCACATCCATGTGATGAAATGAGAGTGAGACAGGGAAAGTTAGCAGGTCATCACCATAGGGTCACTGAGCTCTGCATGTTATTGAGAGAATCAGTAGCATGCTGGTCCTGAATGGCCAATGACTCCGTGTTGTGCATTAATTCTGTAGCAGGTTCTTTACAAATAATACTAACTGAACTGGCTTGGTGGTTGTTGCTAACACAATGCCTATAAATATTACTTTTGTCGGAGGTGTTATGTTCCTTCAGCCTGTCACAGAGGCGTCTCTGGATGATTCCATTATAGAATTGCTTACAGTTGTCGCATTGAACCTTATACAAAACATTGCTTTTATTTAATAAAGGGATGGGTGATTTCAGTTACACAGCATATTAGAAAGTTTGCGAAGACTAAAAACAACTATTAGCTGAACGGCTGGGTTTATGCAATTTATAATTAGGCGAGATAGTGACGTTTCAATTTTAAACTACTTGGCTCGGTGTAACCAAGAGAAAAGAAAACTTTCTTTTTCTCAGGTCCATTAACAGCTACGTTATCCGACTCAGTAATTTTAGAAAGGATGTGACTTGAACGGTAATCGACACTTGTCCTACTGTACACATCCTGATGATGTCTCATGAATAGACGAAACGTTGAGTTAACATGAACTTCTTATGACATTCATAAAAATAACAATTTCATAAGCATGCGGGACTGAAGTCTTACCAACGACTCTCCACGCCTCAACGTCTGTCCATTTAACATGTCTGCCACAGCCGAGTGTGCCGTTGTAGGTGGATTTAGAGCAGGAGCCGTTAGACGGGAAGTACTTGTTGGTGCTGTTATACGAGTGGCTCCAACTAAAAAACCTCAGGTCGAGACCCCCGCTTTAGGTTGGACCACTGTGGTGGTGATCGTACACAGCGAATTGTTGATGCTTGTACTGGTTGTACCTGGCTGACATGCATCCTTGTCTACACAGCCGAAACACGAACGCGTTGCTGTCGCTCTTGAAACGACCTGCACTTGTCCATGAGACAGAAGCGTAACCTCCGAATGTGCTGCCACTACTGAACTCTTTCCCAATAGCTATGGTGGCACCTTTACCGTCACATTTTCGGTGGAACGTCGATGCCGACATACCGTCTACCGTTGCTCTGTAAAGGAGCCTGAATTCTTTACCTGGCAACCACTGCGACAACAATGCCACGTGGTCTGATGTCAACAGCTTTGAGTCTTTTATGTCTGAAATATTTTCAAAGTGATTATGGAAAAACAATTAAAAGAATGGCGATCAGTGAAGGCCATGTACACGAGCTGGTAGTGTCATGCAGACACTTGAATGTAATTGGACTAATGATGCAAACTTGGTTATCTTGGTTAGTAATAAGTGCGTTTCATGGGTTTGCCGTTTCACCAGCCTGTTTGGTGCTACGTGCATGTTGCAAGAAGTCCATCGGCAAATAACGGAAATAAACCTCTACCAAAGGCTTAGTATTGTCTTCCATAATGCCTTTTGTCACTAACTGGAAAATTAACCAGTTCGGTATGTTTCGGAAGGATGGAAATCATTAAATTTTTGTTGGCATGAAGTCGAGCCAGTTTATAACCGTTATCCACTGTCCCTTCATTATGCGAAGACATTTTTGTATATAATAGACTAATTAATGTTACACTCAGTGCCAGATAACGTTTTGAAGCCAGCGACATTTTATTAGGCGATCCTCAGCTTCTAATTTCCGAGTTCTTGAAACTTTACATATTGTGGCATGCGATCATCGGGGAATATAGTCGTTCACGAGAGTAAAAGGCCTAATTTTATTTTCGTTTCTAGCCAGCTTTACAGGGCGAAATGCAAATGTATGGCTGGCATTATTCACGAGTAAAATATCATTTAACTAAAGCAATGCCTTATTTATGGATAAGAAATAAGAAATGGGTCACTAACTATTGGAGAATAAATAATGGGATAGAGATGGAAATATGAATTTATTAATGTAAGACTGTCTTGTCCCCGACTATTCACATCACAGCTTGGCTTATGTCACATTCCCGATAATGTAAAGTAATCGCCGCCTAGTGAAATGCAATGGAGGAATGGTCATCTTGAAATTGGCTCGCTTTTGAGAATCTCAAAGTGTGAATTATTTTGGAAACAACTTTTGAGCTGAAATAGCTCAAAAAGGTGGCAAAAAACTTATTTTTCAGCGCTGAATGCTTCCAAAACATTCATTTCCTCAGTGTTGACAAGTTTGATGCGGGAACTCAACTTGGTATTGAAGCAGTTTGAGCCGGCCCTGAACTTTCAATTTAAGATGCACTCACACTTTGTCATCAATGTATATTCCATAGAAAGTATTACTTAATGTTATTCAAGTACTGCTCACACTGGCATTTTGTATGATTGTCTTGTATTTAAAGTGTCATCACAGTGTGCATCACCACTGCATCATCAACAAACAAGACGACTCAAGGAGCATTCACCACATGATCAGAGAACTGAGCCATCTGTAGAATGGACTTTGCTGGCAAACAATGTTCCATAACTTCATATCAAGGTATTACTTGAAGTCAATGCAAGAAACACTCTTGTTTACCAATGCAATAGTGCCGGTTTTAACATATATGAATGTTTAATCAAGTCTAATCAGTTGCTTCCTTTTATCAGTGTTCACATAAATTTTTAAACTGGTACCAAACTGAAAACTTTCAAGAAAGTACATTTGCTAGGTATAACTACAAAGATGGTGCATTTAATGCTGAAAATCATTCAAACTTAGTCTTCATTAAATGAATCACTGGCATTGTAATGAACAACACTAGTTTGCAGCTATGCTGACATCAGCAAGAGTGTTCAGTCGAAAACAACATTCCTCCTTCATATTGGGGTCTTGTTTAAAATGCAAGTAAAAAATGACGTGGTTTGTGTTTTCCAGCATCACATAAGTGTGATATCTGAGGACGAGAGCATTGCATTGAGGTTGTTCTGCCTATGCTCACTGGGGGGATCACGAAGTATGATTGTCATCATGGTATACCTGTGACAGGTGCTGGCAAATTTCTACTGCAATGAAAAGAACTGTAGGAAGCAGCCCGTCACCTGTATGTATTTTGCTCATTCCTGTGAGTGTTTCTTACATTAAGGACTGTGTTAGGAATTCAGTTAAAGAGGTATGGAACGCGAAAGCTAACAAAACATCTTTTAAACAAATCTTGACGAAAGTACTATCTCTCAACGTCTATTACAAAGTAATTCACTGTAGCCTGTGAGGAAAATTCCAGAAAAATTCACAATTTCTGTAATATGCGTGAAGGAAAAACTCTGTGGTTACCACTCATTTTCTAATCTCCCTCCCACTTATGATAAATACCCGCGTGCGCTCAGAGTCCCTTAAGGTCAAAGGTCATATAAGGGCAATGCGCTAGATCAAATAAGGAGACGTGCTTTGCCTTGTGGGAGAAAAATCGAAGAAGTGGCGAGCAGTTGACAAATCGTAATTTTGAAACTAAAAGAAAATATTTTTTGATATGAACAGAAATTAATAATCTTCACGAGCAAACCCTATAAATATCTGGTGAGCTGTTCAAATTTTATTTTGCTGCAAGAGAACCGATTTCAATATTGCAATTGAGTCTGTTATAACGTTCCAGGCTCTTTAAGCAATCTCACTGTGCACACGTGGATTTACTACGAAAAAACTGCTAGCATGATGTTTGGAAAACACCCTTTTTGAAATTTGAAATGTTTTTCGAAACCTATGGTTGACCCTGCAACATCCTAGATCCACCAGTGTACGCAGTATGCGACAGAATGTTGTTTGTTTCATTTTTATAATATTGATTGTTATCAATGCACCCTTGAATCCAAAACAATTGATATTTAGCACAACTGCCTAATATTGATTTATAACTTATATCATTTTATTGCGTGCTAACCGAACAGTCAATAGACTTTCAAATTACAAACATGAATTTTGCATAGACTGAGAGCGCTACTTTGGAATACCGACAAATGAAGCCAATAGACTACAGTGTTCCCACAGGTACATGGAGTTAATTTTAAAAGTTTTGCAGTCCATTTCCTGTGAAACCTAGTGATTCAGTTTCTAAATATACGTTCTTGGTCGCATCCGGGGATTTTTCTGCTATAGGCACACTGGGAGTAAATAAAATTGTGCCTACTTGCTGGAAACTCAGGGGTCTCAGAAATGACTTACCGGAATCAAATGAAATTTTTAAGTACTGTGCTTTGTACACTGTCCTTCAAAACACCATCAGAGATTGGTTTTAAAACGATCCATTTTAGCAAAACGGGCTGCTAAAATTAGGACTTTCAAAGTACTTATGAAAAACAAGTGTTGCATAAAACGAAAACAAAACGATAATAAATATACAAAACGTACCGAGAGTGGCGTACATGAAGTAATACCCCACGAGACTTTATTCCGCGTATCGACCTCGACCTTCGGAATAAGGTCGAGTGGGATATTACTTCGTGTACGCCAATCGAGGTACGTTTCTTTATCCCATGCGCGTTGAATCTATCGAGGGAAATACGGCCATGTAATAAAGTTTTCCGTATTCACCTCCCGCACTACTTCACAAGTGACCTCTGACAGGGAAAGTTCAAAAGGTAGGTCAATGTCGACTCGACGTCTTCAGCCGATTCGACACTCAAATTTTCCGAATATAGTTTAAAGTAATACAGTTGCAACAATGTAACTAACACTCGCCATGCAACCAGGCCCTAAACGTAAAATCTGGAACAAAACTGTTAATTATAAGGCACTTATGTCTGCAACTCAGGCGCAGTTTCCTAGGAAACTAAAATATCAAATATTGTTGTTTTTAACTAGTTCCAGGAGAGGTTACAAGCTCACCGCACAGTTGCCGTTGTTTTCATCTTTGATACCTCTTTTCAAGAAATAAATCGTTACTTTCCAAACTCTTTCTTTAACAAGAGAAAACTTGCAACCTAACGCGCAAGTACATACATGGAGGATGTGATCCGCCATGTGAACAGTCTGAGTGAAGTAGTTGAAAAATCTCCCGAAAAAATGTAAGAAACTTAGGAATTCGAAGAGCATGGGATCAATACAAAACGTACCTCGATTAGCGTACAAGAAGTAATATCCCACTCGACCTTATTCCGCGTATCGACCGAGACCGAACGTCGAGGTCGATACGCGGAATAATGTTTGGAGGGATATTACTTCATGTACGCCACTCTCGGCACGTTTTGTGTATGTATTTATCCCATGCGCTTTGAATACCTAAGTTTCTTACATTTTCGGCAGATTTTTCAAATACTTCACCCAGACTGTTCACATGGCGGATCATGTCCTATATGTACATGTATGTACTTGCGCGTTAGGTTGCAAGTTTTCTCTTGAAAAAGAAACAGTTTTAAAAATAACGATTTATTTCTTGAAAAGAGGTAGCAAAGATGAAAACAACCGCAACTGAGCAGTGAACTTGTAACATCTCATGGAAATATTTAAAAACCAACAATTTTTTATGTTTTAAATTCCTAGGAATCGGCGCCTGTCTTGCAGACGATATTCAGCAATTGAAAACTGAGAGAAAGTGTCTTATAATTAACAGTTTTGTTCCAGACTTTACGTTTAGGGACTGGTTGCATGTCGAGTGTTAGTTACACTGTTGCAACTGTATTACTTTAAACTATATTTTCGGAAAGTTTGATGATCGAACCGGCTTAAGACATCGAGTCGACATTGACCTACCTTTTGAACTTTCCATGTCACAGGTCGCTGTTGAAGTAGTGCGAGAGGTGAATACGGAAAACTTTATTATTTCCCTCGACAGATTCAACGCGCGTGGGATAAAGAAAATTGTAACAGTGTCTTGAGACTGAATCGTGAAAATTTATAAAAAAATGAAATTCGGTCACGTTAACGATGTCGTTGTTTTGTTGTGAATGTATCTTTCTGCTTTTCTATTTTTTTAAAGACGTGACCACGTGACCTAGTTAATGGTAGATTGAAATAAAATCAAATTCTACACGCAATTTCCTTTCAGAAAATATAATGTTGATAACAGATGAGCAACTCTTACACTTTATAAAATCACTGTCCGCAAGTACTGAAATGGCGTTAATTCGAAGCAGATGCGGATGGTCAACTCGCGTGATTTTCCAAATACGAAATTAAACTGAATGCAGCCATGAACTTGATTGCATTTTCGGCTGCCCGAAGCCGACTATGCGTTGGAGGCAGGAACGAGGTTAGCAAAAATGCAATTTGTAAGACATGCGCTGTCGTATGCACCAGCATGGTTTACCGAAATTCTTGAGCTAAATTATTCCTCTAAAAACCCATTTTAATATACAGGCGCATGGAGCTGTAAATTCGCGCAATATATGCTGCAGAGGCGTTTATTATTGTTTAAAAACACCTTCTGTCGTTGAAATATGCGGCGCCTGTAACAAAGTGACAAAATACTCACCTGTACAACTCCCTGCGTAGTGCGACTTCTTTTTGTAGTACGTCCAGCCATTTGCAGCCACCATTGCCCCTGGTAAATAGCTGTCACTACAGTATTTGTGACAGAGTTTCCCACAGTCGTTAAAGGCAAAAGCATCACACAGTTCATCGAGAGAACACTCCGCCGCACATAATAACGAGGTATGGATCGGGTATGGGACAACAGTGACGTTTAAGAAGTTCATGCGCGTGTTCTTGGCGCCGTTACCGTAATACACTCCGGTTTCCTGACCCTCAATGTGGGCAAAAGACGATACTTCAAACACAAGTACAATTATAATATTTAACAGAGATACTTGATCAAGATACATAATCATCGGTGCTCATTCAGTCTGACAAGACAAAATGTTGAATGTTGCAGTTGTAGTATGGCTGGTGATTTGTCGCGAACCGTTTTGTAAACTGCGACCCTTTTTACGGGATCGCGGATTACATCAGCAAAACAAATGATATCGATTGACATAGCTACAGCCAATCAGATGCGAAATTTCCTGCCGGTGACTGACGGCCGGCGTAGCAACTTGCATCATGTACGACTTACAACCTTACTGGCATTTAGTTTTTCTCATAAGAAACAAAACGAGAACAATCAGCGATAAACGAACCAAATTAAAATATCGACAACCTCAGAAATCGTACTGTCTCCTTGTTTAGCCCATGGAGATTTTTTGGTTATTTCTCATAGTCTTAATCTTCAGAGACTTCCAGGTCATAGTCTGTAGAACATGTATGCGAAAAGGCTTGTTAAGCAAGTTGTAAGCGCAAATATACATACTATTTTGTGTCAAACATGTTTTGCTTAAGGAGGTGCGCAATGAAATTTTCTGCTTTCTAAGTGAAATAATACAAGGTTTTTGACTTAATAGTAAGCAGCATGTTATATCTAGGCCGTATGTACAGTAGTATACCTTTCGGTCACGTGCTATCTCTTCAGGTCACAACACAGGCAATATAGACGCAGCAACAACTGAACAGTATCAGAATTTTTGAATAAGCAAAAATAAGAGAAATACACTTGAAGATTCATATTTGCAATCATACAAACATGCTGAGTAGATAACTATTTTAATGGAATTATCAGTGACTGCATCTCGGCTGGACATGAATGATATCGTGAAATTTCAATAAAGCGGGAAAGAGAATAACAATTAAATGCCTTATCCGTTGTCAGAGATGCATATATAATTTATGAGAAATGGAAGTTTGCATTTCCTAAATTTGTCTTCTTGACTTCAACAATCTGAAATAATTTTTCGGCTGGTGAATGTTAAGACGTCGTTTTCAGGTGAGCGTAGAAGATCCACGCTAGATTTTTTAAAACAGGTAGAGTCTATTACTACTGTAATGTCCAGCGTCCCCAGAGGGTAAGTATAGTACCACGAGTAGACTGTCTTCTTAACGTTTTGCTTGACTGCCCTTCCCTCCCGCTGAATGCCTACGCCGGTCGCCACGAAAATTCCACCGCAAATCTGCTATTTGTTGGGGATCTTGTACCCATCTGGCCAATGGCAGCTTCCATGGACCCTGTTCAGGTAGGGGGTGGATGCGCTGCCCCCCAATATCATGAATGGGGCACTAGCCCCATCACCCACAATACCCCCATTCCTATGCATATGCGTGAGGTCAGTCCAAGACGAAATCGAATCTACCACCGCAGTGGTGGCAATTGAACACCTTACTATTTGAGCCAAGAGGTAATACGACAAGTTACTGCGTATTTCAAAAGCATCTAACTGATAAGTGGCTCGCTCCAAGAAACTGACTTATGTCTAAGATTTGCCTGAGCTTCCAAACTTTGAAACTTGCACACCCGGTAATACAGTTAAATTTTAAAGACAAAACTTAAGTGTAAACTTAAGATCTCTTTCTTGAAATGGTTTTGTGACAAATTTAAGTTTTATCTTAAAGTTGAAATTAAATATTTGGCTAAGTCAGTTTTCTTGGAACGAGTCCGAGGTCATCAGCCTCGATTTCCGTTCACTGTACAAAAATCACTGGAAGTCAAAATCTGGAGGAGGGAACTCCTAATTAAATCACAAAAACACAACGGATTTTTGCCATTTTAAAGCTTTGGTTAAAACTAACAACTTTGAGACGTCTGTTTTACTCAGTGATCAAAAAGGCTTTTTCATCCCAAACCCGATTGTACGCCCATCACGAATATATTTTTACAAAGCGACAAATAACTTTCTGTGGCTATGTGAACAATTTGTTTGGTGGCATAAAGTTTGAATTAATAAGAGCGTCTTTAGCTTAAATGTATACCAAACCCGGTTTTGGCGTTTAACAGATACTAATAACAACATTCCCATCCAGTTCTCTGAAGCAAAGTAATACCCTTTCTCACATGACCTGGAATGTGTTACGACACGACTGGTTAATAACACCGAGTACATATTTTTTGATATTACATGGGCAAATCACAAAGTAGTGCAAAGTAGAAATCCCTGAGCCTTACATTATATCGTCAGCAAAACACTAAAACAAACCAAACGCGCGCCAACCATACAATGCCGGAATTCCGAGCTGACAAGGTTATGATTGACAATTAATCTGTTGTCGCAACTGTACGTACTCCCAGTCGGAAGGACACGCAAACAACTTCTTAAACGGACGAATCTTCGGCGGAGAATTCCATATACACGTTCATTCAAACGGAGACGAGCCCCAACTCAAGAAACGAGTCTGTCTAGCTGTGCTGTCTCAAAGTCATTGAAGTGCTCACGCGCGGTGGAGCCTTGCTGACTATTATTTATAAATATTTTTTAAGTTTTGATATTGTAGTTTCAAAGGCTATTTATTAAATTCTAACTTGAATATTTGCTACAAAAGTTGAATGAAATTTACAATGGTAAAGCTTAAAATAAACTTATTAACAAAAAGTAACTGAATTATTATACATTGCGCAAGCGTGTTTTTACAAAAGTTGCATCGTGTGGTTGAAAGTTTTAGACACGTCAAGTTTTTCAGCAAAAGGATATTTTTTACGGTTCATGTGAGAAAACAAATCTTACAACACTCGTCTCAGATTTATGACATGGAAAAAACCTTTTGGAAATTTCGTCAAAATCCCTCGGCAAGCCTCGGGATTTTGACGAAATTTCCAAGAGGTTTTGCCCATGTCATAAACTTAAGACTCGTGTAGGATTCTCTATTTATACCCCGTTATCAGTTTGACATGGCCAATACAACCGTTAACTAACCCATTTAGTTATTGGATAACATTTTGGCGAAAAACAAAGGCCGACTTTACCACTGCGCCACTCAGCAGCTGACGTCGTCGAACATGAAAATAGAATACTTAAAGCAGAACGCCACCCGATTTAATGAGTCTTTTTTACAGTCTTAATCGGTCTATATCCACATCGCCTTTTATGCGGTCGACATCATCTTGCTGAGAGGTGTCGCGTTAACCTGTGAGGAAGGTGAGAAACGACGCAGCGACGTCAGTGGTTCATCTGCAAAGTGAATGCCGCTATATGGCGGTGCATCGATCCCGCTTGTTCGAACTATGAAGCTGTAAAGAAAGCGGGTATATCGTTTTTTCGACTTCCTCGAGAGCCCGAAATGCTTATAAAGCGACTCGCGGCAGTGAAGAATGAAAAATACGCTGTTAATACCAAGTATGAGCAGGCCGTAAAACTTCTCTGTGTCTTTGGCCGGCATGTCGTCGACAGTGATCTCTGACGAATTCCGGCTTACCAAAGAACTATCCATACATTCCGTTGCCTACGCATGTTCACAGCGCCTCTCTAGTATTTCTTGATCAGTGTATTCCAGTACGAGCTGATAGCCCGTGAAACCTAACGATCCGATCCGTGAAGTCTTAGTCGGATGAGCTCTCGACTAAGTCGGGATTGGCGCTGGGCTGCTCATATAAACTGAAACAATTTGTAATGCCTTTGGAGAATTCGTGAGACAGTGGTGCAAATATTTCGAGAAGCCAGCAATGAATAAACCAGTGCTGATTCACCAGCTTTAGATGCAATAAAGGTAATTGACCGGGCACCGAGGCCGTGTGAGCGCATGCTAATTCAGTGCTTGCTGACAGAAAGCTGTTGTGAAACAATAACTCGATGTTATCTGTAATGGCCACATGTTAGGGGAATCTTTATTTAGACATACAAATACATTATTCAAATCATTGTTACTGTACAACCTTTGCCCTGACGGTTCTGTGGACTAAGACAAGGAACCTGACTTCGCGGCCCCCGACATGTAAGAAGATTTCGTGGCTAATTCACCTAAGTAATTACGTGCACACTATTTCTTTGGCTCACTATTATTGTCTTTTTGTGACTGGAGGCTTAGTTTCCAGCTTAAGCTGGTTTATGTTCGTGATGTCCAGTCCCGGCGGCCGCGACGGGCCTGATCAGGTTCCGAGCCACTCATGGCGGGGAGTAACAAGCGTTTTGTGTGTTTAGAACTGAAAAATCGTAAATCTAAAAGTACAACACACAACTATGTTTCCCCGTCTGTATTTCACGGAAGAATGATTCAAATTTATCACCAAACAGACCCAAACTCCCACGATCGAACATGGTAATTTGGCCCCCCGAACTCTGTAGGCTACGGTACGTTCAAATACCAATAAATCCGTAACAGTGAAATAAAACAGCACGTTTGTTCAAGAACTCGATGTACTCGTAAGGGGTTTACATCGAATTTTGATGATTTATTGGTGTAAAATGATGAATTCAAGTGATACGTTGACACCAATAAGCGTGTTGTGAGCAGCTGAACAGACTGCGTTCGAACCGATTACGTTAATTTCAACACCTCCGTTAGGTGTCAGGTAAAAGAACTGAACTTGCTGTTATCGAGTGGAACTACTCGATCTAAATTCATACAGAATAGGTTGTTTTTTGGGTGGCATTCTCTTTTAAAGTAACCTGTCTGCAGAGCTTGGTGTAGGGGCGTTGTAATCAAAAATGTAATTTTGAAAAATGGTGGCCTAAATTTGCATTAATTATGCAAATTTATCATTCGCCAACTTGCAAATTGATTTCATTAAACTAATTGACCATAGGAACATAGATTATGGACCTTGGTGGGTGGTGTTTTCCTGCAGTTGCCGTGAAATTAGTAAGTCACGCTTTCCTCCAAACTTTTGAGGGCTGTAAAGGCTTACATATAGATTATTACATGGCAAAGTCGTTATCCCCCGTAATTTAGAGCCCGTCGGGCGATAACCCTACAAAATCCACCAGGGCTCTATATAAGGGAGATAACGACTGAGAACATGTAATATTCGATCCCGACGACACGTTACCCGCATCCAAACTGTAGATCGATCATTTACAAGTGAAAGAAAATGAGAAATAAACTTCACTGAATTAAAATGTCGTTTTTATTAAAATAGTGTGTCTTATTTTTCATAGCGTATAAATGTCGGTAGAATGCCGTTTGCGAGTTCTCGTTTAAGTATTCTATTTGCACGTTTAATGACGTCAGCTGCTGAGTGCTGCAGTGGTTAAGTCGACTACTCGAAACTCTAGCGAAGAGGGTTCAAAACCTGCTTCAGTTTCCTGCATAAGTGTTATTCAACGCGCGTCGAATAACTAAATCAGTTATTTAACGGTTGTATTGGCCACCTCAGGCTGATAATGTGGTATACATTTAGAATATTACATGTTCTCATTCATTATCCCCCGTAATAATCAAAAGTCCGAGTGGATTTTGAAGAATTATCGCCCGAGGGGTGTTACTGTTAGCCCCTCGGGTGATAATTCTACAAAACCCACGAGGGCTCTATATATAAGGAGGATAACGACTGAGAACATGTAATAATCTATTTATACAACACACTGAACGAAAAACATTGCAATGAATCGATCTACCTTTCTCAACTCGCCTCAGCTTCGTAACTATTTTCTGTATCAGAGATCCGGGGTCGGAGGTCGTGACCTTTTAAGAAACGCCGAGTTATTTTTGTTAAAATAATGTTTTTACCCAAAACCAAATGAAAATTTAAACAAAACAGAAATAAAGTGAATCTATAAAATACGTCTTAAGCAACTAGTCTACTTTACGACCTGTTTTATTATGCTAAGCGTCGACCATGAAAATATCGTTTGCTAAAGTAGGTTACCACTGGTTACTGAGTATGGTGCCCAAGTCAAAGGATCCCGACGATACGTTACCCGCATTCAAACTGGAGATCGATGATTTACACGTGAGAGAAAATGAAAACTAAATTTCAATGAATCAAAATGTCGTTTTTGTTAAAATTGCGTCTTATTTTTCGTAACGTATAAATGTCGGTACAATGCCGCTTGTTGAACATGCGATTATTTTGCGTGCTCATTTAAAGGAGCATGCCACCCAAAAACAACCTAATTTGTATCAATTTAGATCGAGTAGTTCTACTCGACAACGACACGTACGGTTGCGTTTTCTGACACCTGACGGCAGACGGAGGTGTTGAAATTATCCAATGACGTAATTGGTTTCACACGCAGTCTGTTCGGCAGTTCACAACACGGGTTACTAGTGTCAGCTTATCGCCTGAATTCATCGTTTAACATCAATAAATCATCAAACTTCAATGCAAAACCCTTAAAAATACACCGAGTTCTTGTGAAAACGTGTTTTTTATTTCGCCGTTACGGATTTATTGGTATTTGGACACACCGTAACCTACAAAGTTCGGCAGGCAAGGTCTGTAGCAGGAGTTCGGGGTCTGTTCGGAGATAAATTCGAAGTATTTTTCCGTGAGATACAGACAGGAGAACCTAGATTTGTGTTGTTTAGATTTGTGATTTTTTGAGTTCTTAACACACAAAACGCTTGTTATCCTGGCCAGTGGCTCGGAGCCCAATCAGGTCCGTCGCGGCCGGACTGACTCGTTATCCCGGCCAGTTGCTCGGAAACCGATCAGGCCGTCGCGGCCGGCGGAACTCAAGAGATCACGAACATGAACCAGCCAAAGTTGGAAACTAAGCTTCCAGTCAATAAAATACTATACTAGTGTGCCAAAGAAGTAATGTGCACGTGATTATGTTGGTGAATTAGCCACGAAACTGCCAGTCTACTTACTCCCCGATCGTCGGGGTCCACGAATTCAGGTTCCGCTTTGGCAACAGAGCCGTCAGGGTAGAAGTTGTACATTGAAAATCATTATTTGAATAATGTAAATGTAAAGATTCCCCTAACGCATGGCCGTAGGATAGAAATCGAGTTGTTTCACCGACAGTTTCTGTCAGCAAACACTGAATTAGCATGAGCTCACACGGCCTCGATGTCCCGTCAATTAGTTTATTGCACTTAAAGCCAGTAACGCAGTGATTTATTCATTGCTGGCTTCTGAAATCATTTGCACTCACGAGCACTCCAAAGGCATTACAAATTGCATCTAATGTGACAGACCTTGTTTAAGTTTTATATTGGTTAGGGTGAGAATGATTCATTTTGAAACAAAACGCTCAGTAATAAACGTCAATATGCCAAGTGGCAACTCGCAATCCCGACTTAGACGAGAGCTCATCCCGACGAAGACTTCGCAGGTGGATCGTTAAGTTTCAAAGGCTATCAGTTCGACCCGGAATACAGTGATAAGGAAATACTAGAGCGGCGCCGTGAAGAAGCTCAGACAACGGAGCGTATGGATAGCTTTTGGTAAGCCGGCATTCGTCAGGCACTGTCGACGATTGCAGGCCACAGTCACGGAGATGTTTCACGGCCTCATACTTGCTATTTACAGCGTATTTTTCATTCTTTACTACTGCGAGCCACTTCCTAAGCATTCCAAACTCTCGAGGAAGTCGATAAAACGATATACCCGCTTTCCTTGCAGCTGCATAGTTCGGACAAGCGGGAACGATGCACCTCATAGCGGCATTCACTCTGCAGATGAACCACTGACGTCGCTGCGTCGTTTCTCACCTTCCTGACAGGTTAACGCGACACCTCTCGGCAAGGTAAGGTCGACCGTATGCGAGGCGATGTGGATATAGACCGATTAAGACGGCAAAAAAGACTAATTAAATCGGGTGGCATTTTCCTTTAATAGCCAAATGCAATGAACTCAGTTAAGCGTGTTTGCTTGCGTCGGCTTAATGGCCTGTCTCCCGTTCAGTAACGCTAGGACCTCGCTAAACGGCAAGACATCGCGAGATTACGTGAGATATTGCCGCGGATTTTCAATGAGAACACGTGATTCTGGCTAGATTTCAGCTAGGTCCTAGTGTAGGTTCTAGCACTACTGAAAGCTCGCCTGGGTGACATTAGTCCGTCGGATTAATTTCACTCCCTCCGTCTTCCACCGCTTATATACTTCTTAGGGCCCAGCTGCCGCGACCAAACTTGGTGCTCGGCTTCGTGACAATTATCGCTTATATTTTGTCACATTTCGCCCGAGTTTTGTCACGAGAAAATGCCTGCACTCTTTGTCTTGTGTTTTTCTTTCTACATGATGTTACGCGGGAACACCCAAATGTTTATAAACCAATCTTTAGGTCTTAATACAAGACTGGACGATTTACCAACAAAATAACACGGCTTTCCGAGTGCACTGTTTAATGAAGTCGGTGTGTCTGTTTTATTGACTTACATGTCGTTTTTCCCTTTCTTTTGAGTAAAAATCGAACATAAAGACGCAGTATCTCACCACTGCTCTACGAGTTATGGGTGCTTCGGTCCACATGTGCTCACGGTCTTCGTGCATGTAAATAGTTCTTCTTCATATTGCGATTAGCTGGTATCCGCCGAGCGAAAGCACGGTTAACAGTAAAATATCAGTCCACGGATCCTCCGACCACAGTACAGACAACAAGCGGCAAGGTGGGGGATCAGCCATTCAGAACCATGTTCCGGCAGTGTAATATAGATCACATTAGGGATGAGAGAAATTGGGTGAAGTATGACACCACAGAAATTGGTGGTTTAGGAAATACAGGGGAAGTCTTCTGGGGGGGGGGGCAAAATGAGGCAATTTCTTAATGCAGAAAGCACGGTTAACAGTTAATTACCATTTACCTCAAACAGTTGTGAATAACGGTATTCTATTTTCACTCTACTCAATCTGCCTGGATCTCGCGGTGACGCAATATGGCAGGGAAAGGCATGTTCACCTACCATTTGACAGGCCTACAGTTTAGTGATTAAAGTCGCGTTTTCTTGTGTTGCTAAGGCTTTGTTACCACTATCTCGTTATCCCAGTACACCTAAAATAACAGAACTCCATTTAAGGCAGGCTGTAATCGCCAGGCACAGTCTTTTGTCCGATGTCACGACGCATGCCATTGATTCCAGATTAGGACTTTACCTAGAAATTTAGAAATAACTTCCTTTTCTTCACAAAGTAAACATTAGTGATACTCATACATGTACGTGTGTCACCGTAAACCAGAGACATTGGGACACATTTTTTCCCGAAAAAAGTGGAGTCTGTTGCATAGTTGTCATCATTAGACAAATCAATTAAAAAAACGGAACAAGGCTGTACAGCGGGACATAAGGATGAAACGCGGAACAAAAGGGTCTAGGTCAAAACACACGGGTGAAATGTTCCAGGCATTACACAAAAACACCCCGATAGTGTTTTTGTAAAACGAGAGATTATGAGAGCCGTAACACACAAAAGCGCTCGAAGACTCTTCTTGTTTTTTAGAGGAACGAGCAATTGCGGGTGCCACAAAGGTCCATAAACATGGCGTTTTTCGAAGAGTAAAATAGGACTACGTCGCGTTGGAAATCTCAATGATATGTGACAATACTCTCTATGTCATTTCCGCTGAGTAGCAAAAAGCAGTACATTTTGACCATGTAACGGGACGGCGGGAAAAGTTCAAAAAGTGTGACAGTCCACCAGGAGCGGAACAGCTACCTTGTACGCTCTCACGAACACGAGTTTTTGAAATAAATTACCAGGTATACTTTATATTTTTCAATTCTATTTCACATTTATTGACAGACTACAATTGCTAATTAAGCGGAGTATTTTAAACAACTTTTTCGAGTGAAAGTGGGAATTTTCAAGACGTGACTGCATACACCAGCAAGCTCTTTGTGATTGGTGGAATTGAAAATGAATGTTATAACAAAAATAGAAGGCAGCCATGGACTTCAAATACATGTTGCAGTCAGGGTTTGACAGTTTGGTTGTTATGGTACATGTCTGAGAAATAAAGCAATTCTCGAGAGATAATCAATAAAGAAATAAACAAATAAATACATATAAAGTACTTTCGTGGGGATCTCTCTTGGTGGAGACTCCTTCGGAAATCTCTCGCTGTTCATCACATTGAATATAAGACTATGGAATTCCTACTTCATTTACATTGCACGCGCGCGTCCAACCTTTAATATGGGGGGGGGCTCGAATTCCTGACGATGTGGACCTTTTACTAACAAAAAAGAGGGAGGACTAGAAAAACGGGATATCACGTTCAGAGCTGTGAATTGTGCGTTTGCGCCTTTTCTCGGACTTTTTGTTTCCCTGAGGCTGACCTTTTTGCCACTTCGCCAAATGGGGGCTCGTTCGTGCCCACCTAGCCCCCCTTGAGTGGGCGCATGCATTGATGCGTCTTAAAAATACTATTTTCGCTTCATTTCTGTTAAGAACTTCATGAAACGGATCTTTACGTAAACACTTCTATTCGGAACCTAAGCACAGATAATGCTTTTTTGTCATGACATTGATTTTTTTTAAAGTATACTGAATTTAATACAGAGTTTAGCTCAGTTTTTATTTTTGTTGTGGTGCACCAAGAAAAAATGGATGGCGAAGTGAATGTCAATGAAAATCCCAGTGTCTTGTGGAGGACAAATATTTAAAGTGGGCCAAGGGCTTGAACTTGGAAGTTTGATAATCTCAAGAAAGCATAGGTCTACTTGAACTTAGAATACACAAGAACTCGTGGCGTTTTCACTCCATCGACAATGTTCAGGGAGGGGAGGGCACTGCTCCCAATTTCATGATTCGGGGCATTAGTTCCCTTGCCTGCAATACCCCACTTCCTATAGATATGCGTGAGTTTAGTCCAAGACGGAACCGAACCTACTACTTTAGTGGTGGCAATTGAACACTTTACTATTTGAGCCAGAGACAATACAAGTAACTGCGTATTTCGAGATCATTTCACTGATAAGTCCCTCGTTCCAAAAAACTGTCTTAAGTTCATTTTTTACTTAAGTCTAAGATTTACCTCAACTTGCAAACTTTAAAACTTGTACACCAAGTAATATAGTTAAAATTAAGACAAAACGTAAGTGAAGAACCTAAGACAAACTTAATATTTCTTTCTTGAAACGGTTGTGAGACAAATTTAAGTTTTATCTTAAAGTTTAATGAAATTCAATATTTCTCTTAGTTAAGTCTTTTTTCTTGACACGAGCCCAAGGTTTTCAGTCTCGATTTCAGTTAACTGTACAAAAATCACTGGAAGTCATAATCTGGAGGAGGGAACTCCTAATGAAATCACTAAAACAAAGTCGGATTTTTACCATTTTAAAGCACTGGTTAAGGTGAACAACTTTGAGAGGTCTGTTCTACACAGCGATCTCAAAAGTGCTTTTACATCCCAAACCCAATTGTACGTCCATCAAAAATATATTTTTACAAAACGACGAACAGCTTTCTGTTGCTATGTGAACAATTTATCGGTCTTTCTCACGTTTTGGTCGCATAAAATTTGAATTGACAAGAGCGTCTATAGCTTAAATGTATACCAAACCCGGTTTTGGCCTTAAACAGATATTAACAACGACTTTCCCATCCAGTTCTCTGAAGCAAAATAATTCTCTGTAACCCTCGACAACCCTCAAAAGTTTGGAGGAAAAGTTGAAACTCTTCTAAACGGACTAGCGTGACTTACTGATCGCACGGCAACTGTGGGAAAAGACCACCCACCATGGACCATAGTGTCCAATCTGTGACACATGGAAAATGAATTTGTAATTGAATCGTGCCTATAACTTGTAAGGTTAACGTCAGTGATGCTTTAAGCAGGTGACAGAACGAGGATTCGTGGAAATCATCAGACCACTATTTGGTATCGTTTAAAAGGCAAATCTCAACATTTGCGGATTTTTTTCAAAAATGATACTTTCACATTTTAGATGAAGTTATGTCTTTGTCTTCACTTGCTATACACAAATTTACTTAAATCATTTGTGCAACTACTTTGTCTGACAATTCGCAGTAATTCTTAATCGGTCATATATGGTCCTCTTTCATTCTAAGAAATCATTAACCTCTCATGTTACGGAGTGTCACCACCTTTTTCAATATCAAAACCCACTTTCAGATGATATCATTGACTGCCATCAGAAAGATGATAGTTTGATGAACTTGGAGACCAACATTTTTTAATGTCAGTAGTAAAGTGTAGGGTATGACAACATCTTTGTTTTTCGACTTGTTCCTAACACCGAACACGACAATGATTTTGATAACGCACGCACATTATGTAGCGACAATAGACCCCATTCCATGCACATTAAAGAAAGCCTACATCCTTGATTCTAAAGGCTCGGTGTATAGTTTTGTACAAATGATATCATTGGCTAAAACGCTCGTTATCTGTTTCCTTGCGATGAATTTACCTATAGCTAAAATAGAAAACGAAATTCTGGACTCTGTTGACTTTGATTTTATCATTGAGCAATTCTCTGAAAAGCAAGTTCACCGACTGCTTACATTGAATATTTAAAGGCATATTAGGTCCTACATCGTCGGATCAAAAGTGGCCAAATTCAAGGGAGATAAATGCCGTTTAGCAGGCCAAAAATATCACACGTGGACTCCACTTGATGACAATATAAACCAGGAAACACGTATGAAAAATCAAAGGAAATGACTTCGCCACTGAGGGAAACTGATATTCCAAGGCAGTAGACAAAATTACCAAAGTACCTGTCGATGTAGGGCTCAGAACGACACATTATGGATGCCGTAACACTTAGAAGCCCCCAGCGGGTCAACCTGTATAAATATAAATGTACTCGTCATGACGGGTCCAGACATATTTATATAGATTGACCCGTCCGGTCTTTGGTATACCTAGTTACAAACAGAGACTTTGCAGGTCAAGCATTACTAATAGGTGTGCAGACATATAATCCTATTTTATGTGGAAACACATATATTTATGCGGGTGTCCCCATTTTTATCCATGAAAAGTAAAATTACCTATTTTATAAAATTCGTCATTTGCACAAACTCCGTCTCCCCCGCTCCACTACAGACCTTCGTTGTGCCCGTTTCGGCACCGCTTTGGTCCCAGGTATTACACCGGCCCCCTGTTTGGATTCGAGGTGTTTTACTTTTTTCTCGCGGGCAGTTTTTTGCGGACGCGGAGAGAGGGTGGCCAGTTTCGTACTGGCCTTGGTGGCGTCAGTCGGTCGGCTCAAAGGCCTGGTTGACGTCACTCCGTTGGCTTAATTTCACTCCCTCCGGCTCCGTCGCATATATAATTCATCGGGCCTGTCGCTGCCAAAATCAATGACCCCCTTGCCCCCCCTCTAAATCCGCCACTGACATCTATATACTTTGTGTACTATACAATATTTTAAATGCATTCTTAGTTTTCACTTTAAACTGAAGAATATCTGATTACCGTACTTTGTGTCACGACAGGGTCAAATGCTCTGGAAAGAACTAGCGGAAGAATCCCACAGCCGCGCACCTTAATTGCCTTCTAAAATTTGACAGGTGACAGAAATTCTGCTTGAAGCTTTGGACACGGTCTCTTCAAGAAGTATTCCTGTCTCCTGCGATGAACACTCGATCGTGTCACTCTCAGGTGTAGCTATTTCCCCTCGGCGTTTCCCACTACCTGCTACCCGGCTAGAACTAGATTTAAAAAGTTTGAATTAAATAAGAAGCTGTTCGTAACACTTAGAAGCGCTTGATTTTCTGTAGAACAAGAAATTGTGGGTGCCACAACGGTCCATTAACAGCGTTTTTTTTTGGTCGAGGGGGAAAATAGGCTACGTCAAGTGGGAAATCTCAATGATATGTGACAATATGTCAATTCCACCAATTAACAAAAAAGGAAAAATACTGACTGTGTAACGGGATGGCAGAAAAATTTAAAAAGAGTGACAATCGACCAAGAGCGAGACAGCTCCGAGTACGCTCTCACTAACACGAAATATTGGATTATTTTACAAGATATACTTTACATTTTTAATTTTATTTCTCGAGTATATTTTACACACAAGCCATTACTGCTCAGAAATAGAACTAAAAGAGATGTTAAACAATTCAAAATATTAATAATATTTACATGCACAGAGACACACATTTAGCTGGGCAAATAAATACACGAGTAGTTGTTTGTAAGTTATAGAAAGGTGTTATAAAACTTGTCATTTACAACTGCAGAACAAACAATAAGAATGCATAAAATACTGCAACATGATTTTGACACCTAAGATGTCTTGCTTGAAAATCTTCTAACATGTAGTTTGATAGGTGCTCGAAAATGGTTACAGATTTTCGTTCACTATCTAAATTTCGACTATGTTTATGTGACAACTTGAAGCAATGAAATTAGACTCGAGTCGATAACTGCAACAATCGGTCAAACTTCAGTTGACAGGACAACCAGATATTCACAGTGCAAACTCTCGCGGCAAGTCCCGTGAAATTTCAGTGTCAGAAGCTCTAACGTCAGATTATACAGGCCACGCGCTGGAGTTGGCATTCTATTCCTACAGTTCTATGGTAGAAACCAGCGACACATGTTACTTGGGAACTTAGCGCCGACAAAATTGTGCAAGTTGCTCATTACATCATCCTCGTCTTCAAGCCTCAAGATGGCGCTAATGGGCTCAATCAGTTGATGTGTCATGAGGAAACGTCCCTTCTGAACGCTGATTGGCCACAGACGAAGTTTACCGCTGACAAGAGCGACACAAGAAACCTTCAAACAATGAGTATGTGACTACTTAAATACCAGTTCATGAAGATTATTGTCCTCAATTACTACTTCAATGTGGTAAATTTGAGTAGATTTTAATTATTTTCACGGGTGTTCTTTTTGCTACCATTCGTAATTCGGAAGCAGAAGACAATGTTTTAGTTATTGTTTGAAATAAAAGGTGTTCGCGTACTTAGTGCCAATTTTGTTTTATTGAAAGCACCGTAGAATTGTTCATGCTTTTGGCTTCAAACGATGCTGATATCAAATTTTAATTGATCTATACCTAAATTGCTCCACAATTGCCGCTCATTGTTTTTGTATTTTGCTGCAGCAAATTTCAGAATTGATATATCTTCATATCACTCGCCACATTCCGCTGAAAACAGAAAGCTACATTTTGTATCACAACAACTACACAATGTAATTACAAATAGCCATCAAATCAACAAAGGGAAGTATGCTATTAACATGTGATATTGTAATTTGAAAAAACAATAAGATATAACAGCAAGAAAGAATACAATGCAATGCAATGCAAAACATTGTGATATGATAACACAATATATGATATTTCTCTCATAACCTACCAGGAATCCATACCGTTAAAACCCCACAGATGTTTGCAAGACATGTGACCACGGTAAGTCACTTTGAATATCCGTAACAACGTATGACATATGTACATGTAAGTACATATTGCGTGATTTATTAATAGATAGACAACCCGTGTAAGATGTATGTCGCGTTTGTCCGTTATATTCCATTACAAAATACAAATGCTAACTGAACGGAGTATTTTAAACAGCTTTTTAGTGAACCTGAGATTTCGTAAGGCGGGTTGATGACTGCATATTCAAGGAAGCTCTCTTGGTGGAATTGAAAATGAATATCATCCTCAAAATAGAAAGCAACCATGGACTTCAAATACATGTTCCAGTCAGTTTGACAGTTTTACTCTTATGGTGCATGGCTGAAAAATGATTAGCGTAATAAGAAATCAACTAACATTTTGCGTCATTTGCGAGCATTTAATGATGACGTCTTACCCACAGGGGTCTGCCCAGCGAAAAACCTATCAATGAACCAACAAAGGTGCTGTTGTTCTTCAGACTCTCGATTCCTATAGAGCTTCTACTAATATCTACTACTGAGTCCAAATCACACCGTCTGAGATATCAGACGACTGAACCCCCAAAACCAACACGTAGAAAGGCATTGGTTCACTGCAGATTGTATAAAATTTCTCGTATCACTAATTTATCATCAATCTGTGTCTAATTACCCACTTGTCCTGGAGGGCTGTACTGGAAAGCGATCTTCGACAGAGCAAGTCAGGTTCTCGAGAGATGAGCAATCAATAAATATATAAACAAATAAATAAATAAAAAAAAATACATGGGGAGCTCAGTTGATGAGGACACCTTTGGAAATCTTCAGTAGTTCAGTAGATCACATTGAATTTACGACAATTGAATTCCTACTACATCGATACGTCTTAATATACGAGAACGTCCGGTATATTTCCCCCATTAAACGTATACAGATGAACACGGGTTGTTCGGTTTACGTAGTGCACCCTGGCTTGCCAGCATAGCAGGACCCATCTGAAACAATCACATAGATCATTACATTATCATCCGTATTAGGAAGACATTATCATGAAGGGTGAACTGTTTTGTCGCATTTTAACGTGTTTTCAAGGGTGTATGAGAAAAAGTCTGTTCAAGTTGGCAGCAGTATAAGCACTGTGGTTTAATGTTGAAGCCTTTACCTTCAAACTGTACTGGTTCCTAGCTTCAAGATTGCACATTAGTGACGCTGGTGTGCATTGAATGTGACACGCTTTATTCCTACATAAGACACTGTTACTCAGTGCATTCCCTATATTATGGACTTCTTATGTTTATCGCTAGATGCCGCTGATGTGTGCAAAATGTAACATCATAAATTGTGGTTGTATGCTTTGGCTATCTCTTCATTCCCTACTTTGCGACCCAATTAATTCAACCTGGTGATGCTCTTCACTTATTGCAGCTGTACAGAAGTGTCGGAGACAAAAACAGTGATATTTGATCGGCAAATAACCACTAAGTGAGTAATAAGTCGTTTTAGAGACCGTTTACCTTATATCCTTAGTTGTGAAAACTTAATAAGGGTAGAAATAAGCGATAGCCAGTTTAGTTCGGAGGTCAATTCAGTGATCACGCGGGGGAAGACTTACTGACTGTTTATAAACATTTGTTAAGTTTTAATGTTACAAATTCAAAGAATATTTATTAGATTCTAACTTGAACGTTTGTCACGAAACCTAAATGCAATTTACTAATGTTAAGTTGAAAGTAAAGTTATTAACAAAAAGTAACTGGGTTTACTTTACAGTGCGCAAGCATGATTTTACTAAAGTTGCGTAACGTGGTCGAAGGTTTTAGACACGCTGAGTTTTTTGGCAAAAAGATAGTTTTTCGGTTCATGTGAGAAACAATTTCTAGACTCGTATAGGATTCTCTATCTACCTTATATCTTACGTTGTATAAACGTAAGAATTAGCGATACCACGTCGAAGATCCCTGCCTGGCCTCAGCAAAACTAATACTGGTCTTTAATAGGCGTAAGCATTTGTAGATGGGGGCAAGAAACTAAAACGCTCAATGACATCTGAAATGCCATTTGGAAAATCGCATTTTACAGGTAATTTACCCAGTGTGGCCACTTCAGAACAGCAAAACCTGAGAACCGAGAAATAGAGTCGACCAGGAACCAACAGTCGTAATCTGAATCTCTCGTGACCGACTGTCTTGAAAAAACGCGGCAATAAACATAAATGTTAACAAGTCGGTAAGGTTATAAAAACTGGACCAACAAATAGGTCCCATCAAACTTGAAAAGGTGTGAATTTAAATTTCATTTTGGCTTCTCTCTGTAAATAGGTCAGTACTGTAAACAGACACCTTCCTGTTGACTTAACAGTACTAGCCTCGTTCTGGGATATAGGAATGTGAGTCGTCTATAACTTTTGAGAAAGGACCATCTTGGATCGTGGCGAATATTGGTTCAAACGTGGTGTTAAGGAATCTGTCAACGAACAAGTTGAATGCACCTCTCAGCGAATTAAGAGTCCAACCCTCTAGAACTGGCTTAGGTCCGCACGCTCTGTTTCATTCCCCACCGTTTACGTCATCACCACCATGGCACTTCGTATAGTGAAAACACTCGAAGAGGACGCAGCGTCACTCAGTTGAAATTTAAGTCCAGAGTGTATTTTTGCGCTGACATGTTGAGATTATTCAGACAAAGTGTGAGTTGCAAAGGGTCGGTATGTAGAGCATGTCTTTGAAACGAATTGATTTCAGGATACCAGTTGTAATCCTCGGGTTAGGTGCGTGTTTGTAGGATCGTAAATTTTCTCGAGCCCAAACATCGCTTTTAAACTGAATGAGGAATAATTTGATGCCAATTTTGTAATACCAAGCGTTTTAAATCAAAACTTTTTTGACAGAAAACATGGATGGGTTTAATACCGCTTTAATAACTTTCCACAATTTTATGGATAATAGTCACAAAAACATCAAACGTGCAATAATAAAAATATCATAAATCACAAAAGTAGGTAAACAAAATGAAAAAATTTCATTTGTCATATGATTATCCAAAGAACCTACCTCTGTCTTACTGAACCTGCAGTTTTGACAAGTGAAATATTACATATTAACCTGTTTTTCAAAATGCAGTTTGGTAAAAAATCACATTTATAAATCCACATTGCGTGATAGAAGTACATAAAAATAACAATTCCAAAGAGGAGAGAGAATGAAGTCTTACCAACAACCCTCCACACCTCAACGTCGGTCCATTTGACATTCCATCCACAGCCAAGTATGCCATTGTAGGTGGTTTTATGGATACCGCAGCAGCCGTTAGACAGGAAGTACATGCTGGAGCTGTTGTACGAGTGGCTACTACCATAGAAGAACTCAAGGTCCCAGCTAAATCTTGGACCAAAGAAGGAATGATGAAGCAGAGCCAGTTGTTGTTTCCTGTACTGGTTGTACTTGGCTGATGTACATCCTTGTCCACACAGCCGAAACACGAATGCGTTGCTGTCGGGCTTGTAAAAACCGGCGCTTGTCCAAGAGACAGAGGCATAACCACCGAATGTGGTGCCGCTACTGAACTCTTTCCCAATAGTGATGGTGGCACCTTTACCGTCACATTTATCATGGAACGCCGACGCCGACATGCCGTCTACCATTGCCCTGTAAAGGAGCCGGAATTCTTTATCTGGCAACCACTGCGACAACAACGTCATGTCGTCTGGTGTTAACAGCTTTGAGTCTTTTATGTCTGAAATATAGTCAAGGTGATCATGGAAAAGCAGTTCATGGAAATCAGAACAATTAAGGCGCTGCTTGCGAGTTGGTTTTGTACATCATGCAGACATTTGACTGTTATTGGACTAATTATTTAAACTTGGTTATTTTGGTAAAAATGGTTAATACGAGCTTTAACAATAAGTGTATATCAGGGTTTACCGTTTCTCCAGTCTGTCTCGCACAAAAATCAAATATCAATTGGGAAATAACGAACATAAACCTCTGAAGAAGGCTTAGAATTGTCTTCCACAATACTTTTGAGTCGATTGCAGGAAATAAACCAGTTTTTTTCTTCCATAATGCGTTTTTCATTGTCACTAACCGGAAATTAATCAGTTTGGCATGTTTTGGAAGGACAGAAATCATTAAATTTCTGTTGCCATGAAGTTGATCTAGTTTACCACCGCTAGCCACTGTCCCTTCAATTCAAAGATGTAAATAAAAGACTAGTTAATGTTACACTCAGTGCCGCATTTACGTTTCTGAAGCACGCGACATTTTTATTAGTCAGTCCTCAGATTCTAGTTTCTCAGCTCTGGAGTGATTAAGTAGTGCGAAATGCAATCTTCAGAAGAGAATACATTCATGAATTTCCGAGAAATTGTGAGGCCAATTTGATGAAAGTAAAAGGCCTAATTCGATTTTCGTTTTTTAGCCGGCTAAACAGGGCAAAATGCAGCTTTACGAGTAAAATTGTTCAACTAAAACAATGCCTTAGCTATAGATACGAAATAAAGAATAGGTCACTAATTACTGGAGTATAAATAATTGGATAGCCATTCGAAGCGACTTAATTTAAATGGAAATTTGAATTTATTAATATGAGACTGTCTTGTCTCCGATTATCTACATTACAGCTTAGCCTATGTCACATTCCCGAAAATGCTGTCCAGTAAAATGCTATGGAGTAATCAGTGATGATCTTGAAAATGCACATTTCTATGTGTGAAAAGTTTGAGCCAAAATATATACAAAATCGGCAAAAACCTTATTTTTCTGAGCGCTGAATGCTTCCAAAAACATTTACTTCTCATGCACACTGGCATTTTGTATGATTGTCTTGTTTTTAAAGGATAATCGCAGTGCACACCAAACCAGACGACAGAAGCAGCATTGGCCGCATGACTAGAGAACTAAGCCATCTGCAGAGGAATGGACTTAAGTGGCTGAATGCTTCCAAAACATTTACTTTTCACACTGGCATTTGTATGATTGTCTTGTATTTAAAGGGTCATCGCAGTGTACATCACTTCTGCATCAGCAACAAACAAGGCCACTGAAGCAGCAGTAACCGCGTGACCAGAGCCATCTGCAGAGGAATGGACTTTGGTGGCAAATGCTGATTACTCACTTCATATCAAGGTATGACTTTAAGTCGAGGCAAGAAACACTATTGTTTCCCAAGGTTGAGTGAAACATCATACCTGCGGACAAGCCTGAGGCGTTTCTTTAGAAAATACCAGTTTAGAGACCAATCCTTGGTGTATACAAATAATGGCAATGATATATTCACTGTTTAGTGTAAAGTCAATAGACATTATTCTCCATGTAGGAGTTCATGTTAAACATCAATTTAATTGCAGTTTAGGTGTCCATTTCCTATGTAACCTGGGGAAAATTTCAGGATTTAAGCACGCTTATTAGTCCAGCTAAACGCCATTAGCGTATCTGCGGATTTTTTTTCTGATGTAGGCACACTAAGCGTATATAAAAATGGGCCTGCCTGCAGAAAATTCAAATGTCTTAGAAATGGCTTATCGGATTCACATGAAACGTTCAAATATTGTGCTTTGTACACTGTTCTTCGAAACACTATCAAGTGTTGGCTTCAAAACGATCCACTTTTGCAAGAGAGGTTTTCAAAAGTGGAAAGAACAAGAAAGTAAATGCTGCGTAAAACGAAAACAAGATGAGAGTAAAGAAAAACTATAATACTGTTTGAGGTTCAATCTCGAAAATTTATTACAAATAAAATTTGGTCACGTTAATGATGTCATTGTTAACTATGTTTTTGCTGATTTTTTTCAAGACGCGACCACGTGAGCTAATTGATGGTTGATTGCAATTAACTTAAAAATCAAATTTTACAGACTTTATTCTTTTGGAAATGCCAATTCCCAAGTTCTGTTTCATACGTTTATGGTTATTGGATAAAATTTTAATTTGCTGTTCTAATAAAGCAAAGGTGTATTCATTCATGGTTTGATAATTATGAAAAGATGTCACTCAATTATATTTATAATGATATTGGAGTTACAACATCAATTATCAAATTTTATTCCTAAAGCATTTTTTCATGTTTGATGAATAATTTGCACGTGTTAAAAATGAAGAATTAGTAGATGGACACAATTGTACGTATGACGTCAAGAATGGAAAAAGTTCATGAACTTGTCACTCCGTTGTGAAATGATCTTTAATTAAACCTTCATTGACCGCAATAATGACCCAGTTTCTTTGCGTATTAAATCTACTATCACCTTATTCTGGTATCAAAAATGAAATTTCTTCCCCCAAAATTACTTCATAGCGTTTTTATTCCTTTGTTTGAACTGAAATACCCTGAAACTATAACAACAGGAGGCATGTCTTCTCAAGCGAAATCAGCATTTCTAATCTCAGTAGGGAACCGGATGAAACCGATTTGATTTTATGACCGCACATGTCTAAAATAAAAAGTTTTTTAAAGTGTTTACAAAATTTTGAAAGGACCAAGCAAATACTTCAAGGATATTGTGCTCAAGAAATGTGATTTTCTGAGATCAGCCCTAGCGCGAACCTGCAACCCCCGCAGTCGCCGCAAAACGATCTGCTGGCGGAGTTAATCCAACTTCATAAATTAGTCGAGTATTTCGCGAGTATTCCTACTCACCGGCATTGACTTCATGAATTGTCTGACAGAAATGACGATTTGTAATGTCGTTACAAAAAGGCAGCAGGTATTAGTACCTGCTAGAGACTAAAAGACCACTGTCTGTTCTGTCTCATGGTTGGCTCTGGTACAGAAATGGGACCGAGTAACTTAGTCTAGAGGACAGTTTGGTCACATTAGTTTACTAATTGCCTTTTACCATTCCTGCATTTTGATAACATATGAGCAACAGCAAAACGTACATTGATAAGATCACTGTCCGTGAATACTATCCTGGAATTAATTCGAAGTAAATGCGGCTGCTCAAAAGTCAATGCAGTCAGGAACTTGATTGGATTTTCGGCTTGCGCGAAACCGACTGCACGCTGGAGGCAGGAACGAATTTCGCAAAAAATGCAATTTTTAAGATTTTAGTGAAACGCCTGAGCAATGTATTTCTTTGAAAAATGCATTTTTTAAATGCAAGCACATGGAGCCAAATTTGCACAACATATGAGAACAAATATGTACCACAAAGGCGTTTATTGTTAACGCCTTTTGTCGTCGACGCCAATTACTGTGATAAAATACTCACCCGTGCAACTACCTGGGTTCTTAGATTCCTTTTTGTAGTACGTCCAGCCATTTGCAGTCACCAATGTCTCTGGCAAATAGCTGTCAATACAGTATTTGTGACAGAGTTTCTCCCAATCGTTAAAGGCAAAGGCATCGCACAGTTCATCGGGATTACATTCGGCAGCGCATAGTAACGAGCTATGGATCGGGTGGGGGATAACAGTGACGTTTAAGCAGTTCATGCGTGTGTTCTTGGCGCCGTTACCGAAATACACCACGTTTTCCAGACCCTCAATGTGGACCAAACGCAATCCTTCAAACATAAAAACAATCATTACATTAAACAGAGACATTTGATCGAGATACATAGTCATCGGTGCTAATTCAGTCTCACAAGACAAAATGTTGAATATTGCAGCTGCACTATGACTGCTGATTTGCCGCGAACCGTTTTATAAGCTGCGATCCTCTTCACAGGAACGCCGGAGCCATCAAAAAACAACTGATATCGATTGAAAATGGGATGCTAAATTTCCTGCTTACGATGACTGGCGGCCGACGTATCAACTCTCATCGGTTGCTGGTTACAACCTGGCTGCCATTTAGTTTTCTCATAAGAAACACAACGAAAAACAATCCGCAAATAAACGAGTCAAATTAGAATATCGACTCGCTCAAAAATCTTACTCTCTCCTTGTTTAGTCTATTAAGATTGTTGGTTCACTTAGTACTCTTTTCTCATAGTTTAAATCTTCAGAAACATCTAAGTCATAGCCTGTAGATCCTGCTTGGAAAAGGCTCGTAAAGCAAGTTGCAAGCGCAATGATATAAAATATTTATTTCAGCAACTTTTGACAAACATGTTTTGCAAAAGGAGGTGAGCAATGAAGGCTTTTGTTTTGTAAGTGAAATAAAACAAATTTTGACACAATAGTAAGGAACATGATATATTACAGAACTCTAGCCCTGGAATGCCAACTTCGAACTTGCGTCGCTGAGGCATGCGTGAGAGTTGTTCATTTGCTTGTTCCGGTGTGTGTATTTGCTATGAAATTTACTGTCAAATCTTTTCGCAACTCTGCCCGTTTCTCAACCGAATTGCATNAAGAGCCTTATCATCAGAAAGTCCTGTGTCAGTTCTTGATGATTGTACCAGATACAACTAAGATAAATATTTCATTCATAAGAAATTATCATTTCGCACACCTAATTGGTTTAAAAATATTTTTTTAATTTTAAAAACCAAAAGTGTTACCAAAATGCGAAAAATAAGAGAGTATTATGGGAAATGAACCATAGAGGTTATATAAAGAACCAGTTCAGCTATTAGGGTAATAACTTCAAAGAGTGAAAAGATTTCTACACTGTACAAACGAACGTTTTAGATATTGGATCCCTCATGCCTGATTCAACGTATAGATGTATCAGACCACTTTCATTGTCATTTTCAATGTGAAAGCGTCTGCCATGGCCCTTGAAAGTGCCTTTAAGTATAAAATCGTTGAAACGATGAATACATATGAGGTAGAAACTAAGGTCTTCTTGAGTTTATGAACTACATTCTATCGACTCACTGTACTCAAGTGTTGCATAAATAAATGTCAGCGCAATTGGTCTGAATTTTTTTATTTTACCTGTATTCCTTGTTATACAAGGAAGTAGTAGCAATTTCAGATGAAATTGCAATGCATTCTGGAATTTGAGATAAAGTACTTTGTTTAGATATTTACGTTCGTGGTGCAATTTATGTCTGCATGGAGGTGTAAGTGTGCGTTTTACGAGACAAATCAACATCATGCAGACAATGAGAAATGTGTCTAAAATTGATTGAAATGAGTTTTCGAGATAAAATCGAGTCTCTTTGCACGAGTTGCAGCTAGTACAAGTGATCCAATACGCCTTTCACAATTCCCCGTTGCCAACACCTTCCTGCGGTCATTACAATCTCCTCGATAGCCAGTGATTGTGCTGTGAGAACTCACGTCTGCCCTGTTTCAAATGACATTGTCTCTTTGTTATTTTCCATAGTCCACTATCTTTAGTAACTTAACAATCGTTTTAACGATAGTGTGTTCGAATGTCTCTTGTTTACGGTAACACATACTACATATATCAGTATCACTAGAATTTACCACATACTTTTTTGGCAAATGACACAACTCAGGTGCATTTAATTTACTCATTTATATTGGAAAATACCACATCTACTGCCTGATACTCAGAAAAGTTGCAAATGGAAAAATATCCCTATTTGAAAAATTGTGAATACGAAAGATTTAACAGCAGAAGGTGCTTTCTGACTCTTTTGTTTTCTTGACTACTTACGAGTTCTAACTTTGTTTTCAGGTTTCGAAATGAAATGCGCACGCGTGGGTAGTGTGCGTGTGTGTGCGCGCGCACCCGAGAATGTCATTTGCATATATTAAATTGGTTTTGTGTTTTCAACAAGGGTATTAAAAATGCTTTGTGAAGGAATGAGTTTACTTCTATGTAAAGTCCTGAACTGCAATCTGTGTAATGAGCTATCCATAATACATTTCAAAAGTAGACAATAGATTTTACCCTTTTTATCTATCAGAAAAACCTTATCTGCAGATTTCGGTTAGGTAGTTGGAGTAATTAGTTAATCACAATTTATCAATGTCATTGCATCCGAGATTATTACTGAAGAATGTGACAGTCATTGTATTAAACGGTACCAAAGCTCCAAATAGTTGTCTGCTCGAACAGGGGTGATAGATGTTATGTCGTTCTATCGTATTCCAAAAATATTGACCATCTAGGGTAAAAGACAGAAGAGTTGTTAGCTAAATAGGGCAATCGAACCAATAAATTCATCGTTTTCAAAAATTTCTTCAATATCATCGGAAAGATAATGCGTCCCACACAACAGAAAATAAAAAATATCAAAATTGGGTTATAAGCAGTACAAAATTATTACGTTTGTGGCAAAATTTGGATCACTTGAGGTTTGGATCGCTTCGGCCCTCTTGGACGACAGCGGCATAAGTTACGAGTTTAAAACTGCTTATAAGTTATTTTCACCAATATTCTACAGAAAATGTTAGTGAGACATGTTTTCCAACTATTCTGTACGATTTAATATTTTCATCATAATTCAGTCACGCAGATGTTACTTACTGAGTGATAAAGGACGTACAACATGGTGACTTTTGCGAAACTGAAGGACGTACAACATGGTGACTTTTGCGAAACTGAAGGACGTACAACACAACATGGTGACTTTTGGGAAACTGAAGGACGTACAACATGGTGACTTGCGAAACTGAAGGACGTGTTCACTTTGTAATCGGTGAAAAATTAACTATGGTACATTTTGATTTTGACTAATCAAAATTAGTCATTTAAATATTGTCTACCTTTCTAGCATATTTCTGTCAGAGTTATATCATAAATCAAATGACATTACAAGTTAATTAATTGACTAATTAGTTAATAAACATCCATTTAGTGCACGAGAGGCTTCAGTGTTACACTCTTTGTTATTTTTCGTATTTTTTTAAATTCTTGGTTTTTCGAATATTTTTTTAAACCTGTCAGATATGCAAAATAATAACTGTTTATTAATTGAATTATCAGCAGCTCACGAACACCTCTCCAATGATGTTACTCTCATGCATTCTGATTGAAAAACAGACGAGTTGAGAAAAGTTTTAGTTACAGTAAAGAAGGCAACATTTCCCCATTGGCCAAGCGTTGAAATATATTTTTTTAGTATTTGTACATTTCTACCTTATTACAGCTTTGGTGGTTGGGCTTGATCACATGAATATATTTAAAGGATATTGTAAACTTTGGAAACTATTATAATACGTCTAGATGGCTTTACGTTATGTCGATCAGCTAAGCAGCGGTAAACTTCCTTCGTTTGTACAAAAACAAATTCCACCGAAACCCAATTTTGATAGGTAGAAATAACACTGCAACAAAGAAATAAAATCCCAACGCCTACGTGACGGAACTTCGATCGCGCGTGATAGAAGTTGCCACTCCAGTCCGAGGATCCTATGATGATAACTTTTAAAACTAAAACTATACGTAATAGCGTTATACAAAGTCTAAACGTCGTGCTCATTAGGACGTAAACCAACACTGGCGAATATTACGTACACGCACGAAATATTCTCTTACCGGGATGTTGCGTAGATAAGCCCACGGGCTTGTATTCGGAAAATAACGCCCCGGCGTTTATTAGGAAAAGGAAGAAATGTAAACTCAAAAATGAATTTTTAAATTTTATGTAAAATGAATAGTTCGCCAGCTCTTTGTTCGTTTTTATAAATAATAAATGCTCCACAAAACTGAATAAAGTTGACGTTTAGTGGGCGTTTCATCGGGTGGGCTTATCTACGGAAAACTGCGGTATGACAAAACATGACAACAGCTATTGGAAAAATTTTCTCGTAGGTATTAATTAATCTTGTTAAACTTTAACAACTTATCCGGAAGCGTATAATCTAGCGTATGAACAGTTAGCAAGTGGATACTAGAGATTTCGTTACAATACATTTTTACGGGGCTCGACTAAATCGTTGACATTTTTGCTGAACAGATTTCAACATTGGGTTTGCAGAAATATCAATACTTTGTCTAATTCAAATTAGACAAATATCACAACACACATACTCAATCCGAAATTCCCAAGCCAGCAAGCGACAGCGAAGCCAGTGTCTGAGTGCCTATCTGCCAAAATGTTGCAGATACCTCACGTTGACATGCACAATTTTAAAAAAAGTGAGATAGTATCAAGTTGCAAATATCTTGTTCCTCCGTACAGTCTTAATGTTTGTAACCATGGAAACCAAATTAAACTTACTGAACCAAGTGATAAGTTTGAAGGTCTTTCTTAAAGATACGCTTTCCGCTTCAATTCAGTTTAAAGCTTCATAAATTTATTTTAACGCGACTGAAAGCCCAAATAACCCTACCTCAGAACAACTTCAGACATTTTCAAATAAAACTGAATTTATACAATTTTTTTTAAATAAGGCAACATAAACAGAGGTGAAAGTTACGAAATGCTTACATTTTTCTCATCCTGTATTCAAAATCGCTAGATGTTTAGGAAAAGTATCTTAAATCCCAACACTCCACAGCACTATTTGGATTTTGTAAAACTTTAATTTAATAATAATAATTAGACATTGTCATCCACATGACAAATCCATTAATTCACGAAACATGCAACGTCAATGCACCAAATGTAGCTTTCCATTTTCCAGGTTAGCACTATGATGTCTAGAAAAGTAAACAAAACTCCAACTTATTTCTCAAATCGCCAAAGGTCTGTATTTCTGCTTATATTGCCGGCGTGAACCCCACTGGTCTTATTTTCATGCTGGTTCTCTTCAATGAGTAGAATAGGCCTTTGAAACGATTCCAGTTCACACCCTCGGCGTAGTTGGTGTTACCGTATTGACCATTCAAATTCGAGTCGTGGCAGTCGGAGTACCACCACGCACCTTTATAAAGCACGGCACAATTCCTGGAATCAGGGTCGTTATCTCTGTCCTTTGTGCTGAATGATTGACCATTTTGGTATGTCAAGGAATCCCCTGAAACACAAATAATGACGCATTAACTTAGCCAAAAATATATATATAGACAGGAATCATTTTAGCGAAACATGGGTATGGGTGAACTGACCCACACGGCATCACTTCAATGAACCAGTTTAGAGGACCTCTAGGCCTTTTTTGTACCTTTTCGTTGGCAATTTTAATGGGCTCTTTGGCCGTAGTTCAGCAATCACAACAAATTAAAGGGTAAAACAAGACTCAAGTGAAACAATACTACCGCCGCTTTTTAACTTCATTTTTTTTCAATTGGAACGGTAAATGTGATGTCACCGTACTTGAATAGTCTAAAGGATTCCGCCATCTTGGTTTTATCTCTTGCCACTTGTCAGTAGCCAATTACATTTGATCAAAGTTGTAACCAAGAACTACCCGTTGAATTCTCTTTTAAAAAAACACGTGGTTAATGTCCTATTCTGTGTGGCTCGCAGATTCAGTGGCAGGAACTTCACTTTTTAAATATGTGTTACTTCATGTGAATAGGACGCCGCCATATTGTTTGTCTCTAGTTTGGAGAAGTTGCGAGGTACGTGACGTAATCAATTTCCGTCCCACTGAGAACAACTCGTACCGTTCGCACAACAATTATGAATACTTTTGAAGACTCAATCCCGAGTCCCGGCGTTTGCCGAAGACTACGCCCGTAGTCTAGAATCACACAAACAATCATCTTCATATTAAACAAACGGATACATTTTAAGACTAAGTTTTCTTTTTATCATGGGTTTCGCAAGAACCCTAAAAACCAATTTAAAACTGCTCATTATCCAGCGAGTGACATTCTAGCAGACAACACTTTACGTGTGGATATTAGTAATAAGTCTCCTTATACCAGAAGCATATTATAAAAATTATTTTTCTTAATTAAGCGGTATCTGCACCAGGGAATTATGCACGTGACAAATCTCAAGATAACAATAAATGTTAAGTCATGAGTTCATCTGTATTTTGAATATGATACTATTCATCCAGTTGCAACAAACAACTAAAATTCACACGAGACAGTTGGAAAAAGGAAACATAATCAAAACCACTGTTACATTCGTTTATTAGTTGATTAGTTTTTGTGGAAGTCGCTAGGTGTCGCACCAAGTAGAGCGCACGCGTAGCTCGCTTCCTGGCCGGGACATTTTGTTAAAAGGTCACGTTTTTTGTTTCGCTCCTATAGGATATATTTGTCAATCAAAACCTCGTGACAATATAGTAACCAGGAAAGAGAACCGGTTTATTTTTTGTCTTGTGCATTGCCATTCCTTATAACCACTTTCTCATGTCACCTTCCCAATCTGTGTAATGCGCAAATTCCAAGTGCAGAGGATAGAGGTTTCCCTCAGGAACGCTACAGAATATCAAATATCCTTGTTTTGCACTTTTTCTATTGATGAGAGCAATATCTCTTTACTCACAGGGACCATAAAATTCTGAGATTCCCCTCAAATGAGTGGAGTAAAAGAAATTTCAACAATCCTTCATGACACCAAGAAGAAAACCAATAAACCACAGCACGAATAGTTTGCTCGCCCAGTACCATTCAATATTTCCATATACTCTTCTTCCAATCCAACTTCAGGCGGGCAGGCCGAAGACCTCGTCGGTTTCCCGATTTTATTCACTTCCTTATATGGAAAGACACGTGAATCGGGTAGCCTGATAGGAGTCGCATCAGTGCTGTGCATTCAATACGAGTAACACCACCGCAGTACATGTGGACAATGAGATTATAAATGTGTTACCATTACTAATCTGATACAGGTGTTACCCGACATGGAATTAAAAGTAAGACTATTATTTCGTCAGAAGACCAATCTGTGCCTTTATTACGAGGGTCAGCCGTCTTTACTAGGTTACTCGACACCATTTTTATGACTGACTGAATCTACATTCTCAAGTGAATGGGTATTGTGGAAAATATTCGACGCTGAGAAAAAAACGAAAACTTGCCTCTACCACACTGAAATCAATTTTCTAATTATAGTTCAGCAAGCAAATATGCAAATCAATTAATATTTTCAATTATAGCAAAGGGAACATTCAAGTGGTCCTCATCCGCTCGGGCAAACTGGTATCAGATCATACAAAATGGCTTAGAGCAAATGCGTTAGGACACCTGTAGTCAAATAAGTGTGCAGGGCTGGGAGATTAACAAATCATGGGCAGCATCTTCTGGAATCTGTCTGTGGCATGTTGAGGCCATCTCCAGACTGCTAATAGATTTTTTCCTCTTTCACAGAAACTGAAATCAAAAGCCCAATGACAAAATAACTTCCGTGTCAGTGTCAGCGTCTATACTACGTGTGCAACAAAAATACAATTATTAAATCACTGTTCTCATACAAAAAGTGAGCATTGCATGTCCTCAAAATATATGAGAATTATTATTATTATTATTATTATTATTATTATTATTATTATTATTATTATCATTATTATAATAATAATTATTATTATTGTAGTTATTATTATTATATAATTTCTTAGGCCAATTCCAAATATTTTCATGAGAATGAATGTAAATAACCCTGCCAATTGCTCCTGCTCCTTTTTCAAGTAATAAACATCACATTATCACCCATATATCCAAGCTTTTCCATGATATCAATAACATGTCGGGAAATCCTAACACGAAGATTCTATAGACAATCTCATTCCTCACAGTTCCTCTGTCTCTTTCCCACTGAACTTACATTTTGAAAAGCTGCCACACAATTTGAAAACTTCTCCACCTATATGCACCCTAACACGATCTCAAAAGTCATGTCGACAACTTTCTCACAAAAACTCCGTCACCCATTGTACTCAAACATTTCACTTCGTGTTGAGATCACTCTAAATCGCATAAAATCCTATCTGCACCTTGGCACTCTTAAATTCCCGCACAATTTCCAAACTATATCTCCGCAAAGTCTATATGGACAAACAAACTTTACCACTTTATCACTACACATTTCACCCCCCCCCTCCCAAATGCTAACGAAAGAGCAGATTTTTTATAAATCCTAAATTATCATTACTGTACAATATTTTCAATGTTTAATCCACGTCACCAAATAGCACACATCTCTCGTATTGTTCACCTTTAATTATCCCTATTTCCAACCAGGCCCGTGTTGAATTTTTTATGTAAGTTGTTAAAAAAACTGATTAATACTAGTTAATGTGTATACGAGTATGAGTGTAAGTTTATGATTGTATAAAATTTATGTGCGTGTGCATGTTTACGTGTACATGTATGGGTGAATGAGTGTATGCAACTATGCATTATGTTTATAAAGACCTAGATGCATTTGAGTCAGTAAACAAACCCGTACACAGGGTTGGAAGTCTCTACATTGAAAATACCATAATGGAATTTAGCCATAAATATTACTCTCGAATTTCCCGTGAAGTATTAACCTGTACACACCGACATTACGATTGCGTGGTTACATTAATCTGCAGGAATAATGCCTTGGCACTTCAACTTTGCCGGTTTGACCAGACTATTTTCTATATCCATTTGTGATAGTTGATGTAGATAAAGTGGGTTAATGTATAATTTTCTGTAACATTTGTTACTGTGACCGTATTTTTCTCGCATGACCTGGAATGTGTTACGACACGACTGGTTAATAACTCCGAATACGTAACTTTTTCGATATCACATGGGTGAATCACAAAGTAGTGCAAAGTAGAAATCCATACGCATTGCTTATTATCGTCTGCAAAACACTAAAACAACCAAACGCGCGGCATACAAACAATTCCGTGAATGTGACGAGGTTATGACACACAAATCCGTTGTGCACGTACTCCCAGTCGGACGGACATGCGAACAACTTCCATATCCGCGTTCATTCAAACGGAGACGAACCCCAACTCAAGAACTTCGGTGAGACTTTCTAGCTATGCTGTGTCAATTCCGTACTCACGCACGAGGAAGACCTGCTGACTGTATAAAAATTTGTTAAATTTTAGTATTACAACTTCAAAGACCATTTATTAGATTCTAACTTACATACTGTTACGAATGCTGAATGCAATTTACAATTGTTACGTTTAAAATAAAACTACTAACAAAAAGTAACTGAGTTTAATTACATTGCGCAAACGTGTTTTTACAAAAGTGGCGTCATGTGGTTGAAAGTTTTAGACACGTCGAGTTTTTCGGCGAAAAGATCGTTTTTACACTTCATGTGAGAAAACAAATCTTACACTCGTCTCAGGTTTATGGCATGGGTAAAACCTCTTGGAAATTTTGTCAAAATCCCTGGACAAGCCTAGGGATTTTGACGAAATTTACAAGAAGTTTTGCCCATGTCATAAACCTGAGACTCGTATAGGATTCTTCATGTATTCATTGCTAAGCCACCATTTCTCTGCCTAAGCATAAAGCCATCGAGTTGCAGACAGGCTCGCGTGTCCTTTCATATGATGCCCGTTAGCTGAAATAGTTGAAAAACAATACGACTCAGACCCGTAGGAAGCCAAAAATTATGGGGGTAGGGGGGGGGGACACAAGCTCCCAGCACCCTGTGCTCCCGATGCCACCACATTTGTACCGAATTTCTCACGTCCGCCCTAGGTGGGGGGCAATCCCGGGGATGGCGGCCATCAAGAGTTGAGTAACCGTGAACTAGCACGGAGAGTAGGCCTAAGAATGGGCCTAGGGCCGGTGCACTGACGGGTAGTGAAGAACTGCCTCAAGTAACTGTACAGTGGAGACCTAACAGTGTCAAAATACGGAATTCCCGATGAACTAAAGCTAGTTGCTGGTCAGCTCAACTGTGATTCACTTGAGACAGACAGCTTAGCTCGTATACCTATCCGTCTGCGCTGTCTCTAAGGTCAAGGTTCGTTTTTATTGTGATCCAGTTTCGAGAAAACTTAATTTTATTATGGCCATTTTTTGAAAGTTTTTTTGAAAAAGGTGAGGTCCCAAAGTCCCTGGTACATAGTGACTTTGGGGCTGTTTTAAATTCCATCACTGAAACACGACAGGCACTACAATTTCTGGTTTGTGTTGAAATCGAGTGTGTCCCAAAAACGTACACATTTCAACGCTTAGAGTTCAGCTCCCTTGAATCACTGAGATTCTGCGCGGGCCTACTGCATGGCTCCACCTTATTTTTAACGTGGGTACGTCCGTCACTCATGACGTGCACGGGAATCAAGGCAAGCAAACAGTGGCGGTGGACAGGATTGTTCATCCATGAACAACCCTGCCCATGTGGCACATACTGAGCCACAACACCACGTTCCTTACAATATCTCTTTTTATCACTCCGGCTGGTCTGCTCACTCAGCTTGTCCGGAACCTGCTTTGCAGGTTGTTATAGCCCAGTTGGCTGTTTGATGTACCCACTTGGTACTTTATTATATAATATTTGCCCATTTGGCAGTTGTACCCATTTGGTACTTGTAATTGAATTTGCCGTTTTGCTCGACCCACTTGGTAGGCAATCGGCCAATACCCATTTGGTATTATGTACCCATCTGCAATGGCGGATCTAGGATATCACAGGGGGGGAGCCAACATTTTGTCCGGCTGCAAGCATTTGCGCAAACTGAACGATTGTAGATGCGCATAGCACCGAATGGGGGGAAATTTTTCTGTTTTTACCTCTAAAAATCAAGCATTTTCGTTGATTCCTGATATATTATCCAAGAAAAAAAGGCAAAAAACGGAGAACGTGTCAAACAGGAAAAACTGCAAGTACCAAAGACTCGAACTCACGATCTGGCGGATAAAGCGCGCGTGCGTTACCACTGCACCACCACGACTTCACCACTGATTTCATATTAAAAGACCTACTTTTTTATCAGTGGTCCACAGCGTTTGCGTGCTAAACCTACTTCTTTTTGTAATGCTTTTTACACGTTTTATATTTTGTGCCATCAGTTCTTAACAAATTTGTCGTATTTGAAATAGTCTTCAAATGCCCAATAGACCAAATCCATTTTTCATGTTGGCAATAATGACGGTATTGCTTTGGAAATCGTCTTAAGATAAGGTTTGACAAACAGAGTTTCTTAGTGATTCACTAAGGCTTGGATTAAAATCCACATCTTACCAGCAGCTTCTGTTTTTTCATCGTCACTCAGATTCCATTTTCTTTAAAAATTGAAGTAAATTTTCTTCATTGCACAGTGGAGCAGACGACGGAAACGGAGTCGTAGTGCGCAGCGCCACTGCCGGNAACACTAAAACTGCACACATTTAAATCTTTTTTTCATCCGTATAATTTTAATTACCGGGGTTAATTAATAAACTCACCATTTCCCTACGCTCTTACTGTTTTATTTTTTGCAGCAGCCAAGGGGGGGGGGGGGGCCGGGCCCCCTGGGCCCCCCCCTAAATCCGCCTATGCATGATCTGGTTCCTTCTGTGAAATATTCATTAGTAGAGCTGTGACCCTGAAATTCCCAATGCAATCTAAAATATATATTATTGTTGTTGTTTTATTTGTCTCCAATAATTGAGTTTTGAAGAACAAAAATCCATGGCGCAATACTAATGGAAACTAAAAACACAAAGGAAGTGCAAAGACAACTTTTCCTAGTAATGAGTTAATAATTTTATTTTTTAAAGACTTTTAAAACTTTTTTCGATCTACGGTTTGTGATTCCGAATTTCATTAATATCTTTGAGAGTTATTTTAGATAGGCAAAATCGTCTAAGTGTATTTTACTATTTGGGGATCGGATTGTAGAGTTTTTCCAACTTCAGGCTACAACTAAAGTCACTGAAACATCATCAATTTTTACAAGATTAGCTTGTAATTTTCAAATATCATCTATGAATCTATCGATTTTCGTAAATACATAAACAAGTAAATCAGAAATTAGCGAATCTGTTTATATCAAAACGGAATGTTATATTAAGCAATTTCCGCAGGCATGCTCGCAGATTTTTAGCACGGGTAACCGTGGAAATATGGGACATGTGACATTTGTATTAAAGTATTTTTGCTCATTTCAGAGGTACCTATAACGGTTCACGAGGTAAAATTGATCTCCACTTACAAAAAAAACTCATTTCTTTATGATTGAGAGAGTTCTTTGAGTACCCCCAGCGAGTTTCGACATGTACACGGTCATCACAAATAGTACCTCAGACATCAGTGTTTTCCACAGGTGGGAATTCCTTACAAACAACTCATAGTAACCATCTTCAAAAGAGATACTATTTTATGGGAAACAATAACATTATTTTAAAACTAACCATATTAAATAGTTCTTTTTTCTTCAAAATTCCACCCTTTCGATGGTGGTCAGTTGTATTGTATTTTTTCACATTTTTGATTGTTTGGGTCGAATGTCTTGATACTGCTGTGCTGTGCACGAATGTTTTGTGCTTTTTGATGAATTTGGAATTTCAACTTCCCTCGTGACCACTTGGAAGTGTAAGATTTACATGTACAGAGGGACAAAGGGACATTTCCCCCGAACTACTCCACCGAGGGAAGATCCCGTCTGAAATGGGAAACCTTGGTCATGAAAGGCTAAACATCATTATATTAAGCTTGGAAAAGAATGACAGTTCATTCCAAAGTCGTGTGGTCACAAGACAGTGTAGGAAATGACCTTCTTCAACATGGAAGCCGGTTGCACGATTTCACAAAAACAGGAAAATAGAGGCGATCGATTCCAACAGAGGACCCTCTTTCCGTGAGCAGCCCCTTAAGAATTTGTCAATAAAAACACAAAAGGGGTGGCCACTTGAATGTCATCAATGGCTTCCTTCAAGAGCGGGATCCCTAAATATGAAAATATCTATATTTTCAAAAATCAGGAAATGCGCAGGTCACCAATTGTTCTCAAATGACAGACAACTTCGAGGAAAAACATAAAGCGAAACTTGTCTCCGTTATCTCTTAGAAAAATATAGTTTTGCTTTCGCAAAATTGACTTACTGAATTTAAAAATCCAGTAAAAGTGGAAACCCCTGCAACAACGTCCTGGCCAGGGTCCTCAAAAGGTAAACCATGCACTGATACAGAGTTGTTAAATGTTCTCTTGAATTTTCTCTCTTCTTCGTATTTCGCATTCTTTCTTTTCTCGACTGTCCCCGGCCCCACGCCTATGTTGATTGCCACGGTTTAACCCCGAGGCCTGACAAAAAATTTTTGGGGGGAGCGAGCACCCCCNCCCCCCCCCGCCATCCCCCCACCGCTTCTTACGGCCCTGCGTCTGAATTAAAATCACTGTTGTAAAAGGACGAATAAACGCGAAAATGTTGGGCAATGGGCGAATATCAGAATACATTTGATTCTTTTGAAATAAAATAATATCAGGTTGATGATTTAGATGTCGCATGCAACTAAGTAAACTACAAAAGTTTGCACAAATTGTAAACTACACTCTAATTTTCTATTTGACAAATTTAAATTTGATTTAGTCCACTTATTTTTACAAAATCGAAGTCGATATGTTAATTGTCCTTCTCAACTCAGAAATGATCTCTGACCACGAGAAGTACACATAGGTCGTCATTGTTTCAAACCAGATGAATTAAGTTGCTTGTCACGGCAGCTTAGTTTCAGAAGGGTTAGACAGCGACACTTGAATCTCTCATTATTTACCCACAATACTGCAACATCCGCCATGCACTTTTGTGGCCTCGTTTTCGTGCTACTGGGATCTCTCACGTTATTTGTAGATCTTTTGCTTTTTTCACAGTTTTCTTGGCAGTTTTAACTGCAATGACCTTTCAATGCCAGCGAAGGTTTACTGCAGTGCACCTGACAATCTGACGATAGAAATTATAATAAGCTTGAGAGGTATCCGTGAACGAAATGTTTCCCGACAGGATTTCGATAATAAATCCGACAATTTTAAAGCAAAGCCAATGTCATGTACCTGCAGGACAAATAAGTATTCTGCCTGCTATTCCAAGCAAATAATTGTAACCGTTTCGACTCAAACAAAGGGTTAAGAACGAGATGACGTTGTACTGCAAGAGTAAATGAACCTCTGGAAAATCTGATATTTTCATCAAAAGAAAAAGAGCTCTTACAAGGTTTAATAAATAAATAGTTTACACTCTATTACATTACATTCGATTAGCTACTGTTTACTTTACCGATTTCTCATTTGTGCTGGCATGTACCTGTATTTAAATAGCACTGCCTTTTTGTTGACATCTGCTACGATTTACATACTGATATGTTTGTTCAGGATCCAATTGGTGTGGACAGAGCGTTATGTGAAACCGCTTAACTCAAGGTAAGTTCATTTGACGACCACATGCGTTGTGTAGAAGCAAGGAAATGGCGAGGTAATCCACTGAGATCAAGTGCTTCACTGGTAATGCATGGCCGTATCTCGCAAAAAGTAGCGTGATCTAGCATTTTTGCGAGTTTACTGCGTCTATAAAACGCAGCTTAGTTTTAGGGCCGAAAAAGGCATTTTGAGCATTTTTTGAGAGCGGTAGAATTAGTTGACGTAGTTATCTTTGACAATGACACAGAAAAACATGTTGTTCCTTTGTGATTTTGTTAGGAAGCGTCAATTTCTAAACTCCTCTTCCAACAGATTTAACGTAGATCAAATAGAACTTAGTGAAAGGTCGACAGAGAATCCTTTATCGCAGTGATTTTGCATCTTTTAAGTTGTCAATGCTAGAGACAAAATTAAGACCGTGTCTGACTTTTAAGCCAAAGATGCATTATTTGGTTGTGGTCGGTAACCCAACCCATTGTGTAACCTGCGTCCCACGGCATAAAAATCTTCCTCATAGGTCTTCATTAAATATATATATAGCCAGGTTACGATTACTGTGTGAGACAAGCATCAGGGTCATCCCCCAGCCCTCGGTCGAGACCACCACGGGCAATCGCGTTGTTGTATCACTGACGCTAGTCAGAGAATAGAAAAAACGCACCGCCTATAGTGACACCAAAAGTAGTTTTCACAAAATTGAACAGCATAAAAACGCCACATCAATTAGCAAAAAAAAAACGTTGACCGGAACCGATTATGTTGCTTTAGCTTGTTGGCCTTAGGGGTGTAAAGTTTCGTAACCACATAAGCGACAGTTTATGTCTACCTGCACCTCCAGAATACCCGCCCACTGTCAGTGTGTAATTGAACGACTCGGATGCGATAGAGAAACTGTGATACGATGCGTACGCCTTGTTGCCTTCGTGGTCTTCTAAATCCACACGTAACTGGTACCTATCCTGGTGGGTCAGTCGGTAGATGTTGTCATTACCTATGTAAATATATATCAAATAATTAAGTCAAACAAAGTGCATTCCTCTTGTCATATCCAAGTTTAAAAATAATGTTGCATTTTGAGGTATTACATTACACAAATGAAATGTTTCAAAACTAAGACCAACAAATATGGCCGCAGAAGCGAGAGTGATTATTTCAAGCTTTAGTACAAAGAATTATAGTAACTCAACTGCTTGCTACCGGTGTGTTAAGAAAAGGAACCGTTTGCGTTAATATTAAATCCATAAGTGCCCTGAATGATATAACTGTAATAAANGGGGGGGGGGGGGGTCGCTCGAGCCTTGGGTGCGCGTATGTAGTGAGTAAACAAAGTCCGCATATATATGGAAATATACTTGACTCCGTAATATATCTGTTTCATGCAACAAGCCACTGGCCGACGAAATGCCATGGCAACTCGTTCCGTTTTGTGTAATGGATATGTTAGCAAGATTCAGAAGAAACTTCCTGATCACTGGGGCAAGGCTGGAGGCTGTTATATACCAAAGATCAAAGATGCTGAGGCTATAAAAGACTAAAGGGCGATTTCCCTGCTTGATTTGGAGTGCAAAATTTTCTTCGCAGTGATTGCATCAAGAATTGTCAAGTACGCCCTGGGGAATTAATGGTTGTATCCACCCCACAGTGCAGAAAAGTGGTGTACCAGAGCAGTCGGGTTGCCTGGAGCATAATGCTGTTCTAACGGAGCTGATCAGTAAGGCAAAGGCAGACAAGTCGGACTTGGCAGTTGTGTGGTTAGATTTAGAGAATGCTTATGGTTCCATGCCACATTCACTAATTAGGAAGGCCTTGGCGACTTATCATTTTCCGGAAGGAGTACAGGAAGGTCATCAACGACTACTTCAACAGTATACAGATGTGACTTTCAACGAAAGAGTTCACAACAGAGTTCAAGCCTTTGAAGAAAGGGATATTGACCGGGTGCACCATTTCAGTCAGCTTATTTGGGCTAGCATTGAACCTCATTATTTGACGATCCAGCAAAGAGTGCAGGGAGCCTCTTCTACAAGGCAGACGCATTCCCCCGTGTCGTGCATTTGTCGACGACAGTTACTACATCAACAGCAGTAGGAGCAGGTTGGGTGTTGAAGAAATTAGAAGAACTAATTGTTTGGGGTAGGATGAGGTTTAAGGTGCAGAAGTCCAGAAGGTTGGTCTTGATGAAAGGGAGAATGAGTCAGCACCGAGCCTTCCGTATGAACGGTGAGGAGATTCCATCCTTGGGTGAGAGGTCGGTGAAATATCTAGGCAAGGTGAACGGCAGCAGTTTAAGCGACATCACAAACGCAAGGGACACAGTGGCCCTGTTCAGGGAGAGTTTGAAGAAGATCAACGGGTGCACTTTGCCGGGGAAGTTCAAGCTCTGGTGTTATCAATTCGGTTTACTGACCAAGATCTCGTGGCCGCTATCGGTTTACAGCATCCCGATCTCAGCAGTCGAGTCTATGGAGCGGGAGGCAAACCAGAATATCAGGAAATGGTTGGGAGTACCAGCGAGCTTCACGTCAGTGGGATTATATAGTAGGACAGCTGCAGTATCACTTCCACTAAGTTCTCTGGTTGAAGACTTTATGGAGTCAAAAGCAAGGCAAGTTCTCACAATCCGAGATTCCAGAGATAGATTTGTCAACTTATCAGATATTGAAAGGGAACTGTAATTTATTCTGAATAAATTCTGGATAGTTTTCTATGAATTGTTGATTAATTTCACAAATAATTCAACACCAAAAATTAAACTTATATTCTCTAACGAAGCTAAAAAAATTACCGGCTTGGAGCGCTGCTTAGTCTCGTGACGTATTTGGCGGGGGCAAAGTCACTGTCCTGTGTTAGCGTGCAATCAAGTAGCGTTTTTCATATTGTCGGAATAAGAAATTTTAGTGT
>NMRA01000177.1:18103-102357 GCA_002633005.1 Phoronis australis | reverse complement strand
TACCACCTTCTAGTGTGTCTGATGTTCTTCCTGGAGTAAACCTGAGTCAACCTTCCCACACCTCGAATGATGTTGTTCCTACCAATGATGCGGGTCATACTAGCAGCGGTACACTTGACGTGACGGGAGACGTTCCTTTGCGACGCTCTTCCAGGACCAAACGTCCTCCAACCTACCTTCAGGATTTTGTGGTTGATTGAGTGTTATGGTATCCTCCCTGGTCTTTGATGGTACCGATCCTAGTTCAAGTGTATTACATGTATTGTGCTAATTTTTTCTTAGGACTGATAAGTGTTACTTCAAAGGACTTAAAGAGACATTACGCCACTATTGGTTTCCCGTTTATTACTTTACGCGAGTTATTCGTTTGACTATTTTTGTTAGTCCTTCCGGTTTCGCCATTTGCAAAAATAAACACAAGTATTTTGAGTTCACGCATTTACTCTCATTTTACTGGCGCTGTTTAAAGTAAGTTTTAGTTGAATAAAGAAAGAGATTACTGAGAGTCTTACTTCAATATGTGCACATGCTGTACATTGCCAAAAACAGTACCAAAACCGTCTCCAGGGACCGGGGTTAAACCTTCATATTCAAAAACCAACTCGAAATTATTTTAGTCATTTTCTATTCTGCGCAACAAATAAATGTCTATTACGAGTTTGTGCTCGACTACGTTATGGTTTAAGAGGATAATAGAGGGCGTTTTATCTTGGCACTCTCTAGAATAATGAGACCATGAAAGTGACTTCCGACTGATCACGACTCAGATTTGGTAGACAAAAATTCAATTACTACAAAGTGGTTTATTAATTTAACAGCAGAGTAATAAATTCAACTATCAGACCCTCCCATTGTTTGATTAGCTTAACTTCACTAATTTATTTTAGCTTTTTAACACCGATTGGGATCGAAAATCTCCTACTTTATCAGCCGCAGTCAGTAGCTTCAGTTGCCGCGAATATTTCTTCGCGGTGGGAAATGTATGGAACACGATGTCCTTATTCATCCATGCGCGCATACCATGCAAGAATTTTTTTTCGTCAGTGTTTCAACAACAGTGAAGCTGACTATTTTTTCCTAGAAATTCTTGTAATTATTTAAAGTGAATGTCTAACGTTAGCATCCCCAAGAGGTAGATATGCCACCATCTGTTTATAAGATATTTTTTACGAGTTTTCGCGTTTTATGCCTCTTCAAAACCACGATCTTTAGCTGTCAATGCGTTGAATTCTGAACCGAAGGGCTTCGTGGTTTAAAAACATTACGCTCACCCGACTTCGAATCGTTGCTGAAGGAACCGGAAACTCAAGCCAGATTCCGCAATGCGCCATTTTCAAATCCAGTGTTTTAAGGCTATGCAAGACCCTAGTAAAATGACCAAATTTGATAGACTTTGAAACATGATATCTGAAAATCGGCCGATTATATTCATATAAAAATTGTAACACAACACTTTATGCACTGTTCTCGAAAACACTTAAGGGGTTGTTCTTGTCCACTGTTTGAATGATAGGCTATAAAAGCAGGACTTTTATGATAAACTCAAAAGTTGAATCAAACGAAAACGAAATGATCGATTGGAAAATTGTAGCTACATGTTTGGGGGTTTTCTTGTACATTCATATCAAACAAAATTTGGTCATTTTATTGATACTGTTTGTTTGCTATGGGCGAACCTCTCTTTTGCTAAATTTTAACACATGGTCACGTGATCTAGTTAACAGCAGTCAAAGTCAAATTCCTTCAGGCTTATAGTTTCAGAAAATATTTACTTTTACGGAGTTAAAATCTATAATTTTTAAATAGTTGGCTAAATACATCGAAAAGTCGACAAGGTCCTACACAACATTAGCATGGTTTCGATATTTCACTTATTATTTTCACCTTCATTTGCTGCAGATCAATGAATGACGTTAAAGGAACGGCGCCTTCTACAAACACCAACTTTTGATTTAGGCTACTTAGAGTTAAAAATCGATCTCAGCATGTACTCTACACATGTTAGATTTAATGTCTAGGAAAACTGGCAGTTCGTTATTGGTTCCGAGATGAGGCTCGTGAAGTTTGCAGCTGATTTCGATTCAAGCAAAGGATACGAGCATGACGACTTTGCTTTGAACGAACACCAGCCTCCCGTTCAGTAACGCTTGGACCTCGCTAAAAAGCAAGATTTTGACAGATTTCGTGGGGTATTGCCGTATATTTTAAATGAGAACACGTGACCTTACTAGATTTTAGCTAGGTCCTAGCGCAGGTCCTAGCGTCTACTGAACGCACGCCACGTGTTCTCATTTAAAATACATGGCAATTTATCATGTAATCTCGCGAAGTCTTGCTTTTTAGCGAGGTCCTAGCGTTACTGAACGGGAGGCAGGAATCTGTTTCAAGAAACGTGACTTAAGATTTAAGTCAGGTCTTAGTATTACGCGCCAAACAACCATTACAGATTAATAATTAAATCTCACCCAAGCAAAAAACAAAGTCTGAGGAAATCTACACGTAACTGCAACTAACTGAGATAATTTGTATAAATAATGTCTGAAGTGTGATGTACTCATAATTGACATATCGCAAGCTCCGCCCCTTGCGGAAAGCCGACAAACAAATAATAAGTTTTACCTGACAACATGTTGTTTGTCGGGTAAAATGGCGGCTTGGAAACAAAGGTGTGTCGAAAATGCTGTGTTCTGATTGGTCAGTTAAGCCGTCACTCAAAATCCTGGTTATAGGAGGTCAATTACTTGGCTAAACTTATTTTCAGCAATTGCGAAGTTGGAGCCTAAGACCAAATTTCTTTACTAAGTCTGACGTCACTTTCATGAAACACGTGGTTGATAGCGGCTTTAATTTTCTGAAAACAGTTTAAAGTTTCGTGTGAGATTTAAAGAAAAGGTTGTTTTGGCGCATCGTGCACCTCTGCCGACATCAAGAATCCCCCATACCCATGACAGTTTCACATCGGCCCACCTCCTTTGGTCGCTTTTGCAGACCCCAACAACCTTATGGGGAGGATAAGCACAAACTAATAAGACTTCGCCGAACTTTCTTCACCCCGCGGTTCCAGATTTCAGATTCCCGGCTATTGCCACCACGTCTACCCCTGGTCGTCATCAGATCTGTACTGCCCTCGCCACAGGCGTCACGCCTTTGCTGTTTGAGGATTTGCTCCGGGGGGAGGGGGCAGCCACCATAAATTTGGGTACCCATGATTCAATAAATTTTACGAAAAATGGTCACATTCTAATGAATTCATATTATGAAGCGCTAAAGGGTTGTTAAACGAGTGCCTTTCTGTGTGTTGAACGAATAACTAATACAGCACTTTGAATAAGGAAAACCAAGCGTCGATCAAGCAAAAGTGCGCGTTAAATAAGAACAGAATGATAACCGATTTCAATTAGTTCTTAAAAGAACTAACTCAGCTCGTTGAATTTAACTAGTTCAGCGCGTTGATTAAGCAAAACTACGAGTTTATTAAACAAATTTCAACGCGCAGAAAGGTTCTCGTTTAAGAAGGACTTCAAACATTCTGGACCTGAACGCATTATGCCCATTACGCATTTAGGTATTTTATGTTATTAGGACAATAAAAGACGTGCTGCCAAAATCACTTTAGGGGTATAAAGTATAAAAAGAAACTCCTGGTGCGGACTCCTTTGAAACCATGAGAAGAGAAACACTAATTCAGTAAGAAACTTCGGTTATAGTTTCGTCTATTTCCGAGAGCTAAAATAAAGCCTAAGGTAAATATTAAGTTTTTTGGGTACAGTTTCGGAAATCTATCTTTAATAGGGTTATGCTTTGAAAGAATCGCTTTAAAAGGGCTAGGTTTCAAGGTGATGGATTCACGGTTAAGGGCTGTTTAAAAACACCTTTTCAAAACACGAGAACCTAATCTACATATCCGAAGAGGCATCAGCTATAGAACTACCTGAAGCTCCTTAACGAACGTCCAAGTTCTACAACACATAAAATTTCTTAGAAGGTTTTTCAGATTGGCAGAAATCATCCAGTGCACTTTGGGGTCAGATAATAAAGATTTCTAGAATTTCAACCTGCCTCAAAGTTCACTGAAACATCACCAATTTCTTATAAGATTAGCTTATAATTGTCAAAAAATCGTCTACAAATCAATCAATTTTTGTAAATATATCAACATGAAAATCAGAAACCAATGAAGGTTGCCAAAAATAATCATGACATGTTTGGCCGTTAAAGTACGTAACACCTCAATATAAACATCAAAGGCACACTGTGAACACTTTGGGTTAACTGCAGGTTATTGTTACGCTTATTTCAAACATGTAATTCACGGTAAGATAATTGGCGGCCAACTGGAGAGCATGGGAGGCGGGGCAGCCCACGGTAAGTTTAGGGACCAACATTTATTCGTGAATTCAGGCGTGCGTTCAGTAGACGCTAGGACCTACGCTAGGACCTGGCTAAAACCTAGTCAAAGTCACGTGTTCTTATTTAAAATGCACGGCAATATCTCACGTAATCTCGCGAAGTCTTGCTTTTTAGCGAGGTCCTTGCGTTACTGAACGGGAGGCAGGTTCAATCTAATGCGAGTTTGTTGCGGTATATAAGTTACATTTACCTGTCTAAAATAGCAGTTAAAGTAGACCGTACTTTGAGAATCTTGATTCGATTGACATGTACACTGTACACAGGTAACAAAAATCGTACCTCGACAGTTTGATTGATCGAGTTTCGCCCTCTTCGTCATTAATACTTTCCTAATAGCCATCTCCAAATGACAACTTTTCTTGTAATTCGGTGTGAGAATGTATCGATATTTTGATTTTTATAAAACAGTCGGGAATATTGTATTTGTGTAATTCACAATTTGCCTGCCACCCCAAGGGCGAATCCAGGATTTTTATTTAGGGGGGCCAGGGCAGTGTATTAGCCAGGATTTTGCCAGTCAGATATTCGCACCTCCAAACTACCAAATGGAATCTGGGAGAGTTTTAGGGGGACCATAACCCCCCTCTAAATCCGCCACTGCACCATCCCTGAAAGAATCCCGTATGTGTTGGGTCCCTTTAACAAGAGGTGACCTTCCTTAACGTAGAGGCTTTCCATTTTCACAAAAAAGGGCAGGCAACGGATTCCAATATTGGGACTCCCATCTATGAGGGTCTTTAAAGGAGAATGCCACCCGATTTAATTAGTCTTTTTTACCGTGTTAATCGGCCTATATCCATATCGCCTCTTATACGGTCGACCTCGCCTTGCCGAGAGGTGTCGCATTAACCTGTGAGGAAGGTGAGAAACAACGCAGCGACGTCAGTGGTTCGTCTGCAGAGTGAATGCCGCTATATTGCGGTGCATCGTTCCCGCTTGTCCAAACTATGATTCAGAAGCTGCGAAGAAAGCGGGTATATCGTTTTTTTGACTTCCTCGAGCCCCCGAAATGCTTAGGAAGTGGCTCGCGGTTGTGAAGAATGAAAGGTGCGTTGTTAATAGCAAGTACGAGGCCGTAAAACATCTCCGTGTCTGTGACGAATTCCAGCGCCTCTCTAGTATTTTTTGATCAGTGTATTCCGGTTCGAGCTGATAGCCCGTGAAACCTAAAGATCCGACCCGTGAAGTCTTCATCGGATGAGCTCTTGACAAAGGCGGGATTGGCGCCGCCGGGCGAGTTGCCACGTAGACGTTTATTGTTCTGCGTTCTCTTTCAAAATGAATTATTCTCATCCTAATCAATGCTTATATGAAACTGAAACAAAGTCTGTCTCATTAGATACAATTTGTAATGCCTTGGAGTGCTCGTGAGTGCGAATGTTTTGAGAAGCCATCAATGAATAAACCACTGCGTTACCGGCTTTTGATGCCGGCAACAAAGGTAACTGACCGGGCACCGAGGCCGTGTGAACGCATGCTAATTCAGTGTTGGCTGACAGAAAGCTGTTGTGAAACAATTACTCGATTTTATATGCTATGGTCACATGTTAGGGCAATCTTTAATTAGAAATACAAATACATTATTCAAATCATTATTAATGTACAACCTTTGCCCTGACGGTCTGTGGAAAATTCGTGATCCCCGACAAGTAAGTAGATTTTCAGTAATTTCGTGGCTAATTCACATAAATAATTACGTGCACATTATTTCTTTGGCTCACTGTTATAGTCTTTTCGTGACTGGAGGTTTAGTTTCCAACTCAAGCTGGTTTATCGATGTTCGTGTCAGTCCCGGAGGCCACAATGGGCCTGATCGGGTTCCGAGCCACTGGCCGGGATAACGAGTCAGTCCGGCCGCGACGCCCGGCCATGTGATCGGGTTCCGAGCCATGTGGCCGGGATAACAAGCGTTTTGTGTGTTTAGAACTCAAAAAATCACAAGTATAAACGACAGATCTAGGTTCTCCTGTCTGTATTTCACGGAAGAATACTTCGAATTTATCTCCGAACAGACCTCAAACTCCTACTACGGACCTTGGTAAATTGGTCTGCCAAACTTTGCAGCAGCTTTGTATAACAGCGAAATAAAACAACACGTTTTGATAAGAACTCGGTGTATTTTTAAGGGTTTTACATCGAAGGTTGATGATTTATTGGTGTTAAACGATGATTTCAAGCGATAAGCTGACACCACTAACCCTTGTTTTGAACTGCTGAACAGACTGCGTGTGAAACCAATTACGTAATTGGATAATTTCAACACCTCCGTCTGCCGTCAGGTGTCAGGAAACGCAACCGAACATGTCGTTATCGAGTACCGTAGAGCTACTCGATCTACTTGATACAAAATAGGTTGTTTTTTGGGTGCCATTCTCCTTTAAGAAGAAACGATATAAGTAATAAAGAAACAGAGTGCCATTGGTTGCCAACTGATCCCCTCCACAGTTTGGGGCCCTCGAGGCCTGTAAATTATTGAGGGGACACGTCCTACAATATAAAGTCAAATTCTACAGGAACTGCACTTACAGAAAATTTATAGTTTTACTGAGTTTAACTCTAGAAAACGGTTGTGTGGATATTCAGTTAAATGCACAACTTAGCGAGAAAATCTTATTTAACTTTAGGGTAAATTCAAAGCACGCCTCATTCCCTTGAATTGAGATCATGAATGAAGTAAGACAATTATACGCCAACTTACCCAACCAAAATTCCGTTACCAAGTTGCCAAACCCGTTTTTATAATCGTTCCAGTCGAGATAAAAGTCTTCCGAACCATCTTGTCGCCGTTGAAACACCTGAAAGTCAACTCTATTAATCTTAAATTCAAGGCTTGAAATAGCACAATACTTGATCGGCTACTTTACAGGGAAGTGTACTATTCAATACCTGACATCCTAATTATAAGGTATTCCATTAAAATGCAAGCTTGCACTTTGATTTGCGATGCTGACAGCAAGGAATTAGGAAACAGTGCAAACGTCAGTGCTGAAGGCGCAATGACTTATTCTTCGAATGTGAATCAACTCATTAGTGCCCGACATTTTGGAAAGTAGGTTAGTCCTGCAATCTATTTTTCATCCTCCGCGATAGAGGAGAGTTCAATTCAAGATGAGCCTATTGTAAACTGCAACCGAGCGAGATCTACTGTATATAGGAGAATTCCGTGTGCCCAGCCGACAAGCTTGCCGCTGCAAAAGAACCCGCCTAGGGCTAAAAGAACATCACAGAAAACTCCAGACTCAACCTTGTAGCTTATAAAAACTGATATTGAAAGTTTCGTGTGCAAAATTTATTTGCGTGACATTTCTGAAAATCGGAAAAAATACTTACTGACGTCGGGCATTATTTCTGTGGATATAAAGCCATATTTTTAAATTCTTTGGTGTTAACCAAAGACTTGAAAAAATATAGTGTCATGGGATATTTGAATTGATGCGACTCAAAANCACCCTCTACCCTGGGTAGTTCCTCTTACCTGAGTGCTGGCGCTTTTTATTGCCCATCTTTCCAGAGATTATTATTTTATCTTTATGTTATTTGTACACTCATATTTCTGTACCTTATCAGTCATAATAAATGACCTTATATCGCCTATACACGGTCTCCTTTGTATCTCTGGAAACGGAGCTTGCGACGCACCTGTTATTTTCGGGACATATTCCGAGCATAAAACTCCAGACTCAACCTTGTAGCTTATAAAAACTGATATTGAAAGTTTCGTGTGCAAAATTTATTTGCGTGACATTTCTGAAAATCGGAAAAATACTTACTGACGTCAGGCATTATTTCTGTGGATATAAAGCCATATTTTTAAATTCTTTGGTGTTAACCAAAGACTTGAAAAAATATAGTGTCATGGGATATTTGAATTGATGCGACTCAAAACAACGAATGTTAGAAGTTATGCAACGTTTTCATGCAATCAATAACTTACCGTCCATCCGCCACCGTCTGTCACCATGTCACAGTAAGCCTTTAGTTCACTGCTCCCATCGCCGGGACTGATGGTGTAAACACCATTTTCCTTGGTGCCGGCACTATGCAGTTCCGAACAATCTAAAAGGGGTTATCTGATTAAATTACCTGAAAACTACAACATGCATATGATTTTCACCCGTCAATGAGAAATGGGCCTTCTTACATGCATCGTCGCATTTGGAACACCCTGGGTAGTCTCAGTTTACCCCCGGGATGAACATTACCTACACAAGTGTGGACTTCAGTCATATAGCAAGTCATGTGACTTTCAATCGAGACAATGATTGGTCGAATGACTGAAGTTTGCACATGCGCGGCCAAAGTTCACCTCCGAATGGAAATTTGAGGTTACAAAACTCCCTGAAGTGATGCAAATGGTATCGCCGCACAGCTTCTAGTAGAAGCCGGTTTTACAATAAGACAGAAAAGTGTGAAAAGCAAGGGTATGGAAGCTATAGCAGCAAAGCAAAAGCAGCGGGTGGCAAGCGGCCGGGTGACACTTTTTGTACGATTTTGGAAATTTGGACGGTTATGAACGATCCGTGGTAATTCTTGAACTAAAATAATGCTTTCGACAAAGTATTTCTGAACGTTTCATCAATACAAGTTCCTATAGCCTCGAGTTACACATTGCGTAGCGCGTGAACTGTAGCGAGGAGTGAGTTAAGTACAGGCAGTCACCAGGGCCCGGTCTCTAATCTTTGTACTCGAAACGAACTTGAAACTATTTTTGGCAATTTCTCTGCTCCTTTTGTGCTAACTTAAGATAATTGGTTATCAGACTGTGCTCGAATACATCATAGTTTATGCATAGGAGTTTCTAGTTCAAGTTTGCCCTTGAAGACCCTTATATTCGTGCTACAAATTTGAGTAAAAACTCGAACTTATTGCTTTAATATTGGGTTTACAAACTGTGAACTAAGGGCAATAAATTATCTACGTAAGTTATTGTGTACTCGAGCATAGAATAATAGACACTTATCTTGAGTCCTCCCAAAAGTTGAGTAGAAAATGCCAAACCTAATTTCGAGTTCCATTTCGAGTAAAAAGATTGGAGACCGGGCCCAGGTGGCGAGACCGTCTCTTCCACGTGTCAGCTCACCCGTGAAAATCGGCGACCCGGCTAACATTGCCAAACGACAAGTCTTGAAAATCGACATTTCCTGAGTCCGCTGAAAAATAGTTCGGCAAAGAGGCAATTTACTAGTAAGGCAAGCATAAGTTAGCAAAAATAGAAAAGTCATTTGGCATTGATTTTGATACCTGATATAACAAGAAAATCTCATGTTTTATTTTATTTTGAAAATGCCTCATCTGGTTACATGTGGAGACAATCTTACCGGATCTAAGCACGGTAATGCGGAGGTAGAGTTAACAAGCCAAGTTTTACATCACGGTACACTCTATGAAGACCAGGCAATAAAATGTGAATGTCTTTTAAAGTAACAAGTAAATGGATAATACGGTGTTTTTTTAGTAAATCTGTGCCATCAATACGTCCATGCTGCAGTGCGGGCTTTCTGGACACAGAAACTTCTAGTAGTATGAAATGTTAGTATGTTTTTATTCCTCGAATCTCGGCTTCGCTGATCAACCGATGTCGCGGGAATAGATATCATCACATATCCTGTGTGGACTTAAAGCATTGATAAGAAGCCGACGTCGTTCAGACCGCAGTCGGCTTAGTGCAAGCCGAAAATACAGTCAAGTTCCTTACTGTATTGACTTCTGTAATTGGAAGTAAGTCACATGAGTTGACTAGCCTGATAAGTGCCATTACTTTGGCATTTAAAGAAGGCTGTAGAGAATTCATCAAACACTGTTTGTTATCTTTGTTACTATTCTGTACATAATGTACTTTCGCATTGCAGAGAATTCATAAACACCGTTTGTGTGTTATTTTGTTTTTATGCGGTAGATGCACTGTTTGTTTTTGTTATTTTGGTACACTGTACTATTCTAAATATCCTATATACAGTGTAATACGACGACACGTATAAAATCTGTAAGGAAAGGCTTGTGCCAGAGCATTTGCTACTAACGAACGCCAGCGCAGTGTACAAGGAGAGTGTCGCTATAAAGGTATCACTAATACTAAGAGAAAAATCAACCTGATGCAAAAAGTTAAGTGCGATAGGAACGACGGGCAAATCTAATCCTTTGTTGACAGGGCCTCCTAAGTTACTCGAGCTCATTTTTATGAGCAATGAAGAGACAAAATAGATCGGTATCTTCTAGACCTAAGTCTACAACCACCAGGCCCTCACAATTCAAGGAGCCGCGAAACATACACTAAGCTAAGTAGGCCTAATTTCACTATAAAGTTTAAACACGTACTCGTACCTATGAAAACTTTTTCGAAGTAAACCCATCCGCTAGCAGGTTCCAAATTGCTCGCATCGTTTTCATCGGTATTGTACGTCAGGCAAAGTTTCTCCAAGTTCATGTACGCAAAGGCATTACACGAGCCAACACGAGAACATTCGGCAGCACATTTGATGATAGACTCAATGGGTCGCACAACTTCACTGTTGTCCGAACAGACTCTGCGGGTGTCTTTAGCCATGTTACCGAAACGTGTACCGCCAGTGTACACCTCATTGACAAATACTATTGAAACAATATTACAGACAGCTACCAGAGTTGACAGCGCAAACATCATTACAGTCTGAAGAAAATGTAAAAATTCGACAGTGGAGTTGGTTTCACTTCTGCTGAGTTGACTTAACGATCAAGAGCATTTCTTATTGGAGAATTTGTCACTGCACTTAACCAATAGCATGCCACCTTTCGAAAGACCCAGTCATTCAAGGTGGAATCGATAATTGTTCAGACTTCAAAAACCACTTGCCCGGATTTCAAAACCAGTTGACTGGACTGCAAAACCAAATGGCAGACGACCAATCGTGTTGTCCAGACTTCAGAGCGCAGTGGCCTCACCCAAAAAAACTACACCCAAGACACGATGGCCGGTGCTATAAACAGTCGGCCGGTGATCGAACAGGACGGTTGGACTTTCTCAGAGACTCGCACAGGCGGATTTAGGAGGGGAGCCCAGGGGGCCGCCCCCCTCCCCCCCTTGGCTGGTGCAAGCAAAATCAAAGAGCAACAGCGTGAAGCGTGAGGAAATATGGAGTTCACCAACTAGGAATGGCAGCGGACGAAGAGGGAGGGGGGGGGGTCAGAAGCGAGGCGGAATTGTGTTGCCGTTAGTTTTCCGAACACCAGGTCACATCGCCGGCCCCCGCAACTTTCGAGGCAAGTGTTTTTGAAGTGCGACTTATTTTTGATTCCTCCTTGTTATTAAAATACACGGACAAGAACGATTCGCTCACTCAAAAACACACACATTCGCACGCACACACACACGTACATGTACACGCGAAAGCACGCACGTTCAACACCACTCCTCTCCCCATACCCCTTACTCTTTATGCCAATTATAAATACCATGAATTTTTTAAAAAAATAAATACATCTCATTTTCAAAAACCTTGCCATCTCACAACGATGCATGTGCAATGCCTTCAAGAAAAAAAACTTATATAAGACGGCAAGTCGAATGTAGTTTACCTTACCAACTGATCGATTTGTTTAATAAAACCGTCTCTAAATTTTATTGTTCTACACGTGTTGTTTAGCTAGTATCGAGTCAAGCCTTGGAAAGATCAATTCGTGAGTGCAATTATTGGAACAGTGCATGCTTCTGTTTTGTACTTTAGGCCTACATGCGCGCAGTTAGACTCACGCTCCTGTCTGTGAAGCTGCACATATATCCAGAATGAGGCTCATATACGTTTCAGCGAAGTTACGCTTTACGTGCGTCTATCTGTGAAGCTGAATCCAAAATTCATAAGTAGTTCAATGCGCCTGTCTGAGAAACTACACCTATATCTTTAATTAGACACAGGCGTCTGTTTGCGAAACTGCGCCTATATTCGAAATTAGTCACAAGTAAACCCGGGAGCATCTACCTGAAACAGTCTGCAAATTTCAGCGAGTTGAACTTGACGTTTAAAGATGCTATGTCTCATTAAAACTGACTTCCTGGAGAACTGTTTGTACAAGTATAATCAGGAAGAGATACAATTTGTAAATAAAATGTGGTTTTAAAGAAAACACCTCAGCTGATACTGTTAAAAACAAGTATGTATGGAAAACTCTAGTAATTCCAAATATTACGCAATCGTTATTTGATATTGAAATGAACAAATAATAAAAATTGTGCCTTGTTTTATTAAGGTAACGATGACCCTCGCTGGTTCCCTGCGTGCCGCTAGGTGGTCAGTATAGCCAGCACGCAAGCTCTCCCGCGATATCCCAGGCGACCGGCAGTGGCGCTGCGCACTACGACTCCGTTTCCGTCGTCTGCTCCACTGTGCAATGATGAAAATTTACTTCATTTTTTAAAGAAAATGGAACCTGAGTGACGATGAAAAAACAGAAACTGCGGGTAAGATGTCAATTTTAATCGTGAATTGGTGAATCACTCAGAAACTCATAATTCTCTCTTTGTCAAACCTTAACTTAAGACGATTTCCAAAGCAATCCCGTCATTATTGCCAACACAAAAACGGATTTGGTCTTTTGGGCATTGAAATACTATACTAAAATTCATTTACAAAAAAGAAGTCAGCAGCATGTGCATAATCGTTAACATTTTCCACACACATGCCTTGCTCTCTACGCCATCTTATTAACTAACCTAATGATCTAGTTTGTACATAAATGCCATTGGTTGATTTTGAAACGAGACCGACCCTTGAGATCTTAACCTGGCGGCAGCCAAAACAGACGTCGAAGTCGCCATTTTGGAGGTGGTTTTTCTATCGACAAATTTCTTTAATTTTGGCCTGCTAATGCCTGTCAGGAAACGTGAAAAGAACAGGGGGTGGTCTTTTTATAATGCAGGCATTTTTAAAACTCATTGTGCGAAGGACGCATATTCCACATTTCGTCAAATTTCTTTGACAACCGCCGTTTGCAAAAACTGCAAGCAAAGTCAGCACATTTGAGTAGTAGTAGTTTGCGACTGGCCAAGCCCGACCGTGGCAACACAAAAAAACAATGCCATGTTTGCGATGACTCACCTTCGGAGCATTTTACGTCAGTTGAGAAAATTCGGGCAAATCTAGGCTTACTGTACATCATATGCCCCCCCCCCCCTCCCAATCAGCAAATGTCCAGAAAGACATGTGAGTGAAATATATGCAAAATTGCCATATTATCATATATATTCCCTTGTGACATAGCCCTTTTTACCGTTCGACTAAAATGAATAAACAAAACCCTTCAAGGCTTTTCGGGTTACCTGCAATTTCCCATTCGACTTAAAAACAAAAAACGCTGGCTATTGGGCGCTTCAGTTTTGAGTGTTATGTCTCCCGTTCCACAAAAAACGCTGTTGGTACGTTTTTGTGTGTTGTGGCGAATACATGATTTCACCCTCCTGTTTTCATGCTCTTTATCCGGATGTCCCGCTTTTCAATCAAGTTGTCCCGTTTTTCAACTCAAATGACACTAGCAGTCAGTCCAGCGAGCACCTCCTTGCCTCCCGTCGACACCCCAAGTGGCACCCCCACCCTACCCACCGGCCAGTAGGTATGTACCCCAGTTAACAGGTGCCTCAGTGGTGTCCCCGATTGGACAGCACCTGTTTGGCACGCCCCCCCGGCGGCCTTAGGAAGGCGCCTGGGTGCACCTGAGCCCCCCGGCCCCCTCAGAGGCCGCAGTCACCCGGTATGTTTGAAGTCCAGACCATTAGGCCTACTTGTGTTAAACTTTGGCGATCTAATGTCTGTCATGAACTGAATCATTAAAAAAATTGTCTTCCATGAATTGCTTTCTGACCGGGGAGAGTGCAAACGCCAAATTTCTGGCGACCGGTGAAGACTAAAATTCGTAGCAACCTACAGTATGAACGCAAAATTACAGCCTTTGTTGACCGAGTTGACGAATTTTTCGCACTGAACAGAGGGCCATAGACCCCTTGGGTTCCCCTTTGCTATGCCAGTGGCTCTCACAAAGAAGATAAAAAACGAGAGCAAGGCAGATTTGGCTTCCAGTCTCCGTAAACAAAAAGCGACTCCATCTATTATATAGACGAAGAACGCATGCCAGTCACAATTTATAGTACATGATTTTTGTAATAATCAATAATCATTAGTGTGGTTTTCAGAGAATGGTAATTAATAATGTTGGTGCTTTTTCTCTAAGATACAGATGCAACACTTTAACCTCGTGTTCATTGCTAGCTAATTACATGTTCCAAGAGCCCCCTATTGGTGGTTACGGCAACTAAGTAACGGCAAATAGGACCAAGTGCGGTTCGTATAATACTTCCTAACCAAAAACAACGGGAGAGGTAAGATTTTTTTATTTCAGATTATGAACAAGTTAGGAATGACTGAACAAGCTGTTATAAGGTCAGGTTTTGGAAAAGTGCAATATGGCTGCTACAAAGTTCTAACGTTGGCCAAAAATGGCTTCGGTGAAAACCTTCAAAATAACCGTTTTTGCCACACAAAATCAAAGCATACAAATTTGAAAATGAATTTTCAAAAGTGCGCCATTAAGTTGTTCAATCATAGTCCTTTCAAACATTTCTACTTGGCGCCCAATTTTGTTGCAAAATGGAGGTACATGTCATAAAAAGAGAACAATTGGATGAAAATTCTTAAAAAGCGAGACTTTTCTACATCTTACCAAACAAACTCTTGCTTAATCTAAAAAAATCTGTGATTTAGGGTATAGGCTGTACCTGTTGGTTTTGATACGGAGTGACTTAATGCTAATTTATCACCGATTATAGAAAATTCTAGACATATTTGTAACTATGAGGAATAAACATAATTTGTAATCTTACGGCACGAGACGTAGGGGCATAAGACCACGGTTCAGGCCCCCCAAAAATGAAGAAAATGGGGTGGGCCGGGTTTCGCGGCAGTTTTGGAGATTAAATGGGAAATGATTGTCACAAATGGTATTCAGTAGTTCCTTGAAGTTGTTTTGAGTGAAATTTGGCCTCAGCTCTTGTGCAGCCAGGCAGAGCATGTATTCTTCTTGGCATGAATCCAGTTACCACTTAGACAAAAATCTGGTTCATGTCATATTTTAACCTGAATTTCTGTAATCTAGAGTGAAAGGGCATTCGGATTATCGGTTAGTATGGTCTCCTTTCTTACGCTGGGCAGTCGTGAATTTGAGATTTTAGGTGAATGGCTAAAATCTCCCTTTTTGGCATCTCAATTTTGCCGGTGCATGTTGATTAGACGGAAGTATCGATGGGTTTGATTGGACGGTTGTATGGACAAATTTTATTGGACGGATGTTTGGATGGATTTGATTGGACGGATGAATAGATGGATTCGATTGGACAGAAGTATGGATGGATTCGATTGGACGGATATATGGATGGATGTGACTGGACGGGCGTATGGGTGGATTTGATTGGACCGATGAATGGATGGATTTGATTGGATGGAAGTATTAAAGGAGCATGCCACCCAAAAAACAACCTAATTTGTATCAATTTAAATTGAGTAGCTCTACTCGATAACGACACGTACGGTTGCGTTACCTGAAACCTGACGGCAGACGGAGGTGTTGAAATTATCCAATGACGTAATTGGTTTCACACGCTGTCTGTTCAGCAGTTCACAACACGGGTTACTGGTGTCAACTTACCGCTTGAATTCATCGTTTAACACCAATAAATCATCAAACCTCGATTGAAAACCCTTAAAAATACACCGAGTTCGTATAAAAACGTGTTGTTGTTTTCGCTGTTACGGATTTATTGGTCACTTTGGACACACCGTAGCCTACAGAGTTCGGCAGGTAAGGTCCGTAGCAGGAGTTAGGGGTCTGTTCGAAGATAAATTCGAAGTATTTTCCCGTGAGATACGGACAGGAGAACCTAGATTTGTGTTGTTTAGACTTGTGATTTTTGAGTTCTAAACACACACTCGTTATCCCGGCTAGTGGCTCGGAAACCGATCAGGCCCGTCGCGGCCGGCGGGACTGAAGACATCACGAACATAAACCAGCTAAAGTTGGAAACTAAGCTTCCAGTCATGAAAATACTATACTAGTGAGCCAAAGAAGTAATGTGCACGTGATTATGTTGGTGAATTAGCCACGAAACTGCAAATCTACTTACTCCCCGATCGTCGGGGTTCGCGAATTCAGGTTCCGCTTTGGCAATAGAAACGTCAGTTGTACATTGAAAATCATTACTTGAATAATGTAAATGTAAATAAAGATTCCCCTAACACCTGGCCGTAGGATAGAAACTGAGTTGTTTCACAACAGTTTCTGTCAGCAAACACTGAATTAGCATGAGCTCACACGGCCTCGGTATCCCGTCAATTAGTTTATTGCACCTAAAGCCGGTAACGCAGTGATTCATTTATTGCTGGCTTCTCAAATCATTTGCACTCACGAGCACTCCAAAGGCATTACAAATTGCATTTAATGTGACAGACCTTGTTTCATTTTCTTATTGGTTAGGGTGAGAATGATTCATTTTGAAACAAAACGCTCAGTAATAAACGTCAAGCCAAGTGGCAACTCGCAATCCCGACCTAGACGAGAGCTCATCCCGACTCTCGAGGAAGATGATAAAACGATATACTCACTTTCCTCGCAGCTGCATAGTTCGGACAAGCGGGAACGAAGCACCGCAACATAGCAGCATTCACTCTGCAAATGAACCACTGACGTCGCTGCGTCGTTTCTCACCTTCCTGACAGGTTAACGCGACACCTCTAGGCAAGGTAAGGTCGACCGTATGAAAGGCGATGTGGATATAGACCGATTAAGACGGCAAAAAAGACTAATTAAATCGGGTGGCATTTTCCTTTAAGGATTTCATTGGAAGGATGCATGGATGAATGTTTCAATGGACTTGATTGGACGAATTGGTTGATGTAATTGACTGGATGGATATATGGATAGATTTGATCGGACGGATGAATAGATGTGTTTGATTGGATGGATGTATGGATAAATTTGATTGGACAGATGTGTCCAAATGGGTATAGTCTTCATTGTATTTCACTAATTTGCTATATAAGTTAATAAACGTATAATATGTCTCTCTTTCTCTGGGTGGCTAAGCTTTAAAACCTCTTCCAAGGAAGCTGGGAGACTGAGCACCAAGTGACTTGGAAAATTCCCATTCAGTTTTCCATGGGCGATTCAGTACTGAAAAATGTGGGGGCTATAACCCCCCCCCCCTCCAGCCCCTGATGGTGAGCCGCCCATGTTTTTAAGGGAGGTTTATCAGCTCTCTCATCATCAGTTTATAATTATTTTCCATTACGGCAGAATAACGGCGGATTAAGGAGTTTAATTCTCCGAGGGAGACGCCGTTGAAAGTTCCCCAGGGACGTCAAAACGGCACTAATGGTAAACCCTTTTGGCCACTGCCATACTGCACCTTAATAGCTTTGTGTAACTTTTGGAACATATAGCTAAAGAGCTAATCTTGATGACTGAGCAAAAAACATCTTGCCTCAAATTTACATTTAAAAAAATCGTCTTGAAAAACCGTATGGGTTGAGGATACATAGAAAATAATAGTACATGTAACTCTCTTATTTTTTCCATTATCATGTTAATTTAAACACTCTTTAGAGGTAAATGCCTTTAAAGTTTGAACTTGTACGAATTGTAAAGACTGCTTTTGATGGTATCATGGGGAACGAAGGTCCGATCTGTTTGTTTAAACAGTTTTCAACAAAAAGGTGCGATTACGAAAGCTTTAGCCAATCCTGCTAAAAACCCTTCAGAACATGCGAGATACTGTAAAGTACCTCGTAAATCAAGGCATCTAGTGCCAGAGGATGAGCTCCTACTCGCTACAGTAGCTAAATTTGTGACTGAGCAGGACCAGTGGTGGAGTCAAATCATATGCGATATTCACCGAAGAGTATTTGGAGCCGGTTTTCACCAAAGGAGAAAGTGTCTAATCGCTGCACACCTGAAATCGACAGTAGTCAATCCAGTGGTGTAGCAAGCACCAGGTCAAATGGCATCCCCACCCCATTCACCGGTCTGATGGGCAGCTGTGTAACNCGGCAGGCACCAGCATTTGCCCCCCCCCCCCCAGTACGTGCTACGCCACAGGACTGAGGCACTGGCAGTCGCTCGATATGGAATTTGAAGTCCAAACCATTACTTGTGTTGAACTTAGTTGACCTAATTCTGTCATGAACTGAGTCATTAATAAAATTGTCTTCTATGAATTGTTTTCTGACCGAAGGGGTGCAAACGTAAATTTTTAGTGACGTGTGGAGACTCATGAAATTCCTAGCAACCTGCCGCAGGGGCATTACAATATGAACGCAAAATTTTTGTACTGAACACTGGGCAGAGGGCCATGGCCCCCTTGGGTGCCCCTTCCCTATGCCAGTGGCTCTCAAAACGAAGATGAAAAACGAGAGCAAGGCAGATTCGGCTTCTAGTCACAGCGACGCCCATCCGATATAGAAGAACGCATGCCAGTCATAATTTATGTACATATTTTTTTAAATAAGCAATAACCATCAGTGTGGTTTTCAGAGAACGGTAATTTTAGTAAAGCTGTCTTATTTTTCCCTAAGATACAACTACATGCTTTTTACGTCGTCTTTTTGCAAACCTCAGAGTGCAAACTAATTACATGTTCCAAGAACCCCCTATTGGTGGTTGAGGCAACTAAGAACAGGCAAATAGGACCAACTGAAGTGCGGTTCGTGTTATGCTTTGTAAGCAAAAACTACGGGAGAGGCAAGATTTTTTATTATAGATCACGGATTATGAACAGATAGAAATGACTGAGCAAATTATTATAAGATCAGGTCTTGGAAAGGTGCACGGTTGCAACAAAGTTCCAAATTTGGCCAAAAATGACTTCATTCAAAATAGCCGTTTTTGCCACACAAAATCAAAGCATATAAACTGAAAAATGAATTTTCAAAGTTGTGCCATTAAATTATTCAATCATAGTTCTTTCAAACTGAATCACTCATTTGTTATCACTATAAATGCTACAAAAATGCATTCAGACATGTCCACTTCGGCGCCTTCTTTGTTGCAAAAAATGGAGGTGCAGGTCATTGAATACTTCTTAAAAAACGAGGTTTTTGTATATCTTTCCAAACCGAATCCGTGTGCTAAGTCTCAAAAAAATCTGTGATTTTGGATATAGACTCTACCTGTTGTTTTTAATACGGAGTCACTCTTAATGATTATCCGGAACTTACAGGTGGGCCAAATGTCAGGGAATGTTCAGGATATCTCAAACCTTGTTCACAAAAAATTGGCCATTTCTTTACAATAGTTCACATATGTCTTTATTTCCGGGGAACTTCAAATATACGAAATATATACCGTGCAGCGAGAAAAAGGATTTGGCAGCCGGAACCCCCGGCGGAACCTTCAAGTGGAACCGGCGCGTGGATGTTTCTTTACTTTTTATCCGAGGTCAAAGGTTACGAGGCTGTCACTCCATCGAATCTCCTGCTAGGCCAGCACAGAGCAGCTCCGTATGCACTCCGACATAATATTGCGTCAACGACTTGTACATATGACAGAAGGATGACTAAGAAAACGAAGGGCTTTGATCATGAGTGAGAGCCTCAGAGTTGTGTGTCTGCATGCATGCGACTGCTGAAAACGAATGATCGAGTCGCCTCTTCATGCGTGCACCATGCCTTCAAAATGGTGGGGCTCGAATTCCTGACTTTGTGGACCTTTTGGTAACAAAAAAGCGGCCGGACTAAAAAAAATAAAAACGGGAGCACCACTGTGAATTCCGCGTTTGCGCATGTTTAATAGACTTATGCCTCATTTTCTATGATTTTTTGTCTATCAGGGGCGGACCTTTTTGCCCACTTCGCCTAATGGGGGGCTCGTTCGAGTCCGCCCTGAGCCCCAAGGGTGCGCGCGTGCTCTTACGCCTCGGAGACTTATTTGTGTTCACTAACACCTGCTGCAAGTTTTGAAAAGAGATTAATCCTCGTCCAAATTCCTTAATTCAGTGATTTAACAGTCGCTGTTTTGATCCAATGCTCACGACGTGCCTTTATAACCGACCCGATTTCTGTATTCATTTCGTGCCCTGCCATATCAGTCTCCCTAGCTTTTTCTCCGTGAGCCGCTAGGTGGTCAGTAGCCAGCTGGCTAGGCACGTAGGGGACCTGCGAGATCAGTCTCCCAGCGCGTGGTGTACTAGTCTAACAATGAACCTAGTGATTGGACCACTATGCACAAGCTTGGCCCTCGTTAACAATAGCGATCATCTCTTGATTCGTGAGAGTGAAATCACAACAAAATTTTGAAAGACACCACTAAGTTTAGACCGGAAGCAACACGTCATTAACATGATTTTAAGTAAAGACATAATTTTTAGCGGCAGAAAGATTAGGATTCCAAAGGGAAACCGTAAAATCCCGTGGCGTTTTCTCTAGAGTTGTAAATAAGTTTTCCAAGAAAAAGACATCAATTCAGTTGACGAAGATCGTGTTTGAACTCATACGCGGATTTCGAGTGGCCCAGCGAGCCCCGGCCGGTCCCCTCATCTACGGGTTCGATAAAAAACAGCAAAAAACGCCGCCCACCAACTGTCTGTAGAGTTTATGCGATCTTCCAAAGTTGTGCTCCCCATGTGACACCCTACACCATAGATCGCCAGTGGAACTAACGCGGCAGGGTCATTTTGTTTTGTTGTTTACTGCCTTTTTAGTCATGGAACCATTAATCTGGACTATCTGCCCATCCCCAAATTATACGACTGAGACTTGCTAAAGGTGCCCATGTCTTTGGTTTACGCTTCGGGAACTCAAGATCCAATTCGTACATAACTCACCTTTGAGTGAAGATCAGTCAGTTTCAACGGAATTTACCGGGTAGGAGATTATTACGTATTCATCGTCTGCAATCCAACGACCTTTATTTGGATCTTGCACTTGTTCCGTTATTGGACCTCGCAGAGCACGTGATTTTCCTCTTTTAAGGGTTTCCTTTTTGGTTTTGATTTCCAGTTTCCTCTCTTTTTGTCATTTTTTTTCAATATTTTGACTTTATTCTTGCAGTTAAATCGTACAGTACAAACTTATTTATTTGTAGAACGGTACGCCACCTGCAAAATTTTCCTCTTTCATGTCATGTCATTACAAGCCCTGACCTTGTCACAAGGAACCAATAAAAATACTCCTCGTTCATCACCTCAGTTAAATGCGACAGCACAATAAAACGACCTCCCAAAGATGCAACCAAACAAAACGTTAACTTTATATATTTTATTCCTGTCTCAGATAATATGTCAGTGTGTACAGGACAGAGAAGGCCAGCAGACCCCATATAAACTAAAACAGTCAAAATAAATTGACTAGGTTTGAATTTTTTACAACAAAACTTATTTCTCCATAAACAACAACCACAACGTCTCAATTCAGATTCCTCCCGTGTTCTCAATTTCACATTGAATTAATGTGGAATGCTCAAGCTCCCCTGCGGCTCAAAACAATTTTAAGGATGGACAGTCCTCTCGACATCAGACAGGGTATGGATGCAAACAGAAACTTGAGGAAAACTACTTGTGGTCAGCTAACCTACTCTCAACTAGACGATCTTTTAATCAGACAAGCGAATCACAGCGATAGCAAGTAGGCTTTTTCCAAGTTAAGTACAAAAACTACAAACTTATGAGAACAATAAGACTTTTGCCAAAACGTTTTAACAGACTTGACCAGTTTTACATGAGTTGGCGACAGTTGGTATTTCCAGAAAAACTAAGATTTCTGCCACAAGGAGCACTCTCACCAAAAGCATCACCGATAAAAAGGCCAACATCTCAATCCATGCAGAACTAGTCCTGCTTCATCATGTCCTCTCTTACAAATTACAGGACTAAATCAATAAATTCACCTTCTTTGACATGGGGGCAAGAGAACAATATTAAACCTAAAATTGCTTTGTTTTAACACACTGGCAGTCAAAAACGTGTAGTTGTCCAGAAAAGAAACATTTATATAGACCTATATCTCGGCTAATGCAATGCGTCCATGAACTACAGTGTACGGCGGCTATCATCTGACCACTTACAGAAGGTCTGAATAAGATCCAGGCGACAGATATGCGACCGGGTATGCACAAGATGTGCAAAAAGATTCTAGGCATAGGCAGTGTATCCAATGACACCAGAGTTGCCCAGCTCATTAGAATACATGCACGCCATATAACTTACATGCAAGCATAACTGAATAACGAGTTAAAACAAGAAGAAATCTTTCCAAGACAATTCTCTTTCATTCATTTAACATTTATAAAACTATGCATTTACATTTGGTATAGAATTTGTAATCAATCATCACAAATTACTGCACACAGTCCCATTTGTAAAACTCCCGACCAAGCCATGGTTAACGTCGTAAGAAGCAAAATATTTACAGACTGAAAAACCACACACGCATAATATATGTATCCACATGGCTTGCAGTATCCTCAAGATTAACTTTCAAGGATGAGGTCATGTTGTAACATGTAATCCGAGTGAACCAAACTAATTTTACCACAAGTAGCGTTTTAACAGTGGAGTTTTCAGCAGTTTTACACCGGTTATGTCTAGTAAGTGATTGGCAGTAATTTACCAACACGGAACAACTCACCCAGTGTTCAAATGAAGTGCCTGTTGCATGAAAATGATTTTCTAATGCCTACAAGATGGTATGGACAAAACTGAACTTAGTTATACATTAACATGAATCCACCTAACAAGTGTTGAGATTTGAAAGTCAACTACACTTCAGCTTCAGCGTACCCTGGGAATGAAAACTACGATAATGAACTGCGCAATGCAACTTCGCCCACACAGCGCATAAGCAGCTGATGGAAAAACATTTTAGAGAACCTTTGTCAATTATCGTATCAATACTGCACTCCACTGCTATAGCCTCCAGAGGATCAGTGACGTTGTAGTCATTACAGTTAACGGTACAAACTGCACACAATACACGACGACAGCGACACGCCATGCTATTGTCTGGTGCTAAAACTTTCACTGCTACTCTGATTAGTAAGAATGGTGTGCTTGTTGGCACCACTGAAACGAGACTTCATTGGAACGTCATCCGTGGCTTGGTCAGGCACCTCATGTCATTTTGCGTGCTTGTTTTTCTGTTTCTTCGACTTCCCGAAGCATCCGCAACACCTGTAGATGAAAACAGGGTGCACCAATCAGAAAAGACGCCCCGGGGTGATGTGATGTGGACCATGTATCAGTGTGGACGCAATCCACTGAGATATTATAAAAGTTTTTTGTGTTTTTTGTCAAATCCTCTTAGGTCTGCTGGTGTGAGGCACGCTTTTTCTTGCGCCGGCGAAAGAAGCAGCACCTGGTGGAGAGAGAAGATACTGATGCAAGTCTACGGTAACAAGCGGACAGTTCTGCCAAATGGGAGCTTGTGTGGCAAAACAGAGTGGAGTCCACAGTGATAACAGGTCAGACAGGAAGTTAAACTGTTCGGTGCTTCGCGATAGTCAGGAGAAGCCAAATTAGGCAACGGAAGCCGTGGTAAGGTAACGCAGAACAACAGGAGCAAAAGCAAACAACAAAGCAACCAACTGGTACCTTTGCATGCATTGGTTAAAGCAGCCAGTGTCGGAAACAATGACAGTATCATTGGCCCTAGTAGGAGAGAGAGAGAGAGAGAAAGAGTAGTGGAATAGCTAGGTGGAAACGAGATCATTTAGACTATGGTAAAAATTCTCCAGTTTGGGATAATCAACACTGACATTCATGCAAACTGAATTTTCATGATTACGATGATAGGGACGTGGGATGTTACGGCGTTCACCGTATTTCTAAAATATCAGACACTGCGTTTTGCACATACGTTCAACACACTGGGAAAATAAACTGGAAGTTCATGAAATCGTCAAAATTAGCTACCGATGCAACGTTTTCACAAATCAATACACTGCCTATCGTAGAAATGTCGGAGATTCCAATTCTTGAATATGGATGGCTAATATTCACTATTAATGTCTAAAATTTGGTACCAGCTCTGACTTTGAGTAAACAGAGTAATTTCAACGGTCCCAAACTGGTGAATTTTTACTGTAATAAAAATTGGATGAAAAAGAGGAAGGTTTTGAGCTACAACCATAAGACGAAAACGCGCGTGGTTATGATGCACTTTTGCTCAATGATGAGAGCAGAAGGGATAACAAGCCAAGAAAACACACAGGGAAAGGCCAGGTACTAGCACAGAACTTTAAAACACAGAAGTTTAGAATGTTGGGGCGTTATCACGTGGAAAGGCTACGCACAGTAAATGTGCGTGACAACAGCGACTAAGTAAATTGCTTACAAAATGTTTACAGGTACAATGCAAAGGGTTTGATACCAGCTCACTGAAAGCATCACAAACAACAAAGCATCAAGGCATGCTCATAGTTTCAAGCATACTCAACAGAGGGAGCATCCCACACCAGCAAAACTGAATGCGCCTCCAACAGACACAACACTTAGTCCCGTAGGTCAGATGTGCTGAAATGCATCCACAACTGCACCGCAAACAGTATCATAAAACTGTCCACTAGGTGGCACAGTCAAACCCGACTGAAAATAGGAAGATCTTGTTGTCTTACTAATATAAATTGCTCTTTTTCATGAAAATCCATCAAGGAACTCCCAAGATACAGAGGCACAAAGAAAAAATAAAATTGCCAACAGGCCGCACAGCAGTAATTGGATCCCACCCACTGTTGTCAGTTCCATAAGAGTATACTTGTCAAATTTCACAAACATCCTCCAAAGAGTTTAGAAGATACAGCTGTGGATGCAAAACATAAAATTGCGACTAGGGGCCACTACAGTACTCCAGGGCCTGTAAAGACCAATGACAAAAAAGAGGAAAGTTTTCCAAGTGATTTATCATTCCACAAATAAATAGGCTTGTGTGATAGAAATATTTCTTAAGTCGTAAAATTTAACTGAAATGAACATTTTTGCATGAATAAAGTCAAAACAATGGCAAGAGACGAAAACAGGGGTAACTGGGAAATCAAATAAGAGGAAATTGAAACCAAAAAAGAGGACAGCAAACTTATTGAGGCTGGTCTTGAGCAATAACGAAATGCCAAATTTCCAAGTACGGAATATCTACAAATCTGAGCCCAGAACCAGACGAGATGAGCTTTATAACAATAAGTGATTATGTAGGACCTAATTGACAAGTTGGTGTAACGACGAAACTAGAAATATTAAGACCGAAAGTAGAAAGCCTGGAACTTCATACAAATCTGCCATTAATTGGGTCACATGTCTGTTTGGTAAAACTTAGCAAGAAAGGTTTATTACCAACATGCCGGCAAACCTTTGCCAAAGATTCTTCATGGATTTGTGAGGTAGAGAGTAACAAGAAACCAACCGGACCGAGACGGCAACAACATGCACCCACGCATGGATATGTGGATGCACAAAATATATCTTCAACTTTAAGTCTTATTTACATTATCTTACAACACGAACTGAATTTCCACAAACTAACCCAAAGTTGATGCGATTTAAAATTACGAAGCTAGAAATGTCTCTACATACTTAGTTTCGTCCACTATGTCCACTCCAGCTGGCTGTATAGGGGTATTGGAGTTACCTGGGTCATCCACGTCCACCTCACCGTTGTTAGAACTGACCACCTGCAAGCAAATGTATGTGAACTACATCAGCATTTCCTCTTAGGGCGTTAAATTCCGTAAATGACTGTCGTTTACCATAGGTGTTGTCACCACATCTGGGACTCAAGGTACACAACTATTTGTAGCTTTTGTTTTAACTTTTTAACATTTTTAATTCGGAAGTTGGCAGCGCGAGTCGTGTGAGTTGTTGTTGAACTTGCCTGTATATCAAGTTTGCTGGTAAACAGCATTGTTGTGTCTCTCAGTTAGAAAGCATGTTGAACAATGCCCAACCTTTCTCTAAACTACAATTTCCTTCTATGATTTGCACTCTGGCTGCTGAAATAAACACGACTCTTCCGGCTGCTAATATCGGTGAACTTACGCATAAGCCGTGACATCATTATTCACTAGCGACACCTGGCAGATATAGCACGCATTATTTCCGGCAAGTACGTCGTCTCCTAATCATGATCATTTCGTCAGGATTTGAATTAGCAATTTTGCCCAACTCACATCCGTGTTTAAATTAGTCAAACGCTCATAAAACATTAACATCTTATATTAAGCTTATACTCAGGAAATAACCACCAAGCCTACTCAAAAACCAATCTTGCACTTCAACAGCATGTCAGTGCCACTCAAAATTTCTGGACTCTACTGTTGCAAGACCTCGGACAATATTTCAGTGCCGAAATTATTATTTTTTCGTTGCACTAGACAGTAAAATGGATGGAAGAATTTCCCATCACAATACACTAACTGGAAGCTGAGCTTGTTATGTTGAAAGGGTGGCGCCTCCTCTAGGATGTTTCGCAAGAAAATGTCGGAATTGCGAATCTGTTGTCTATAATCTACGATTGCACAATATTAACTTTTCATCAACCAAACTGGACAAAAATCACACCACGGACCCCTAGCCACTTTCCAAACTGAAATAAGAGCCTTCCCTGGTTACAACATACGGTATAATACATACCCAAACAAGAATGACTGTCCCCCTAACGTGAGTTCAGTGAAAAGCTCAAAGGAACTTTGAAGGATAAATTCAATTGCAAAGCTCATTATCACAAGTTTATACGTCCCAAAAACCTGAGAGCTTCAGAGACAGGGTAACGGTATCGTTAAGGCAAAATGAATGTGAAGCTTGGAAATGCGGATTTCAACCTTTGACAATGCGGTATTAGCACTTGATGCATTCACAACAATAAACTTTGTTAAAAAGTAGCCCAAAGGAAGACATTGGCACAAATGTCATCTACCATAACATAATGAACTCTGTTAGTCAGACAATACAGTAGCATGCAGCTAGAAGCACTAACTGGTTATGAACAAACTCTGCCTTAAGATGTTAGATCCACCATCGTTAGGAAAGTACTGCACAACGTTTACACAGACACTGACGTACGCAGACGCCACATGCGGATGCTAAGAACTGCGACTTGTCAACGTAGGGCGATGCACAGTTCAGGCGACTGAACAGATGGCCACGCGGTCACGAACTAGCACGGATGAAAAGCCAGAACAAAGCGGGAACCCAGGGCATGCGAGGGTTTGCACAGCACAGTCGTTCACCAACATACCTGTACTGAGCCACCATGCTTATCAGCAGAAGGAGGGTTGGGTCCCAGTAATTGAGATTGTCGCTGTGGTTCAGGCCAGGCGCCACGAGCCTGCAAATATCGCACACACACCATTAAAACCTTGTAACTTCCCAGCGGGAATGGAGTTTTCGCAGTGTTCCGAATTATGAATCAGCAGTGAAGGAAAAGATGGCGAGCTGTTCAAGACCTAGGAGGGCTAGACAAGCAGTTAGTCTGGAGAAGCAATGAAGTTGGATTAGTAGTGGATAGAGCGCTGACTTGTCGAAAACCAAGGAAGAAGTTAGCATGCTTTTAAGTCAGGACAACAACGCTGATCAAGCAGAAAGTGACCTCTACATTACACAACTGACCAGTTTAATAGAAAGCAGGTCATAAATCATTAAATTCCAGTTGACAACCACAGGTTATGTTTGACTAGCATTAGATTTCCTACGGAAAATCAACCGAGAGAGTGCAACTTTGATCGTACTTCAGAAGTCTACCCTATGGCCTCCACTCTTAAATCTTCATGAACGTGAATTGGTCTTCTATTTGGTCATGAATTGGATGCTGACTGCTGCACAGCTAACACACTTACTCGAACATGATACAGAAATTTGCGAAATCCTCATTAAACATTTCCTCAAGACGTGTCTTAACAGGAAATAGGGGACATCAATAAGCCAGCTATGCACACAAAATGACTTGCTGCTAATTAACAGTTTGCACTGTGATTGTTCCAGGACCTAATTAGTATTAATGAATCGCAACACACAAGCTATGATTGGACAAAGTGACACATCCGTGGTTTCTCAGCACTTGTCAGGGTCAAGCTATCATGAACTAAGCAACATTTGTACACTCAAAAGTATGCTTTGACAAGGACGACCAAAATTCTATCAACACTTCACAACACCAAGTCCACAGTGAATTCAAAATTTGATTCTGCTGAACAACGACCCTATGACCTATTTGGAATTCTTTCAAGAATTTAATTTAATTTCAATATTGGATTGACAAACTCTATATGCTATGCTCGAAAACAGCTTTATAATTAATAGAAACCTGTTGACATAAACTGACTTTAAAAGTAAACATGCAGTTGATGGTTTTGAAATGCCCTTTAATAGAATCAGTTGTTTTACAGCCAGACACATCTTGAATCACTGAACACGGAAGAAAGATGTCTGTTGGAGAAAGAAACAATTTAGCACCACCAGAGGTGTTGTGACCCTTTTACACAACCCTACGACTAGACTGATTTTCAAAGCCATTGGATAGGAACAGATAAGCTCTTATGAAAGACATCATCATCTCCTTGACAAACAGACAAAGAAGAAAAGTGGACAGGTTAATTATCGTCTTTTGGGGCAGGGCGGGGGGAGGTGGGCTTAAGCTATACAGTGCCCTGTGCCAATTAGTGGGGAAGTCAGACCACATACTCCAGTTTTGAAAAACAACTTATCGAATTCCAGCTGTTTAAGAGCCCAAATCACCAGCTTGCAATGATCTGCCTTTTCATCAGAACACCCGTACAAACTGCCCAACAGAACACTAATTACCATTGTTCACTTATAAGTAATTATTACTTAACTACGCTGTGCACCACAGGATACAACAAATCCAAAAATTAGTGAACCTCTGTTGAGTTTAGCGGAAAAGATCGACAAACTGTCGTCCACTATCATGGCTTAAGTGGAATGCTGACGCATTGGTCTAATAAAGATTGCAGCGTTTGATGACGGTGTAACAATCTTCAGTTTCTCACGTGACATCAAAAAGCATGCAAACACCACAGACTCAAACAAAAAACTCACACCAAGTTCCAGTTGATAAGCCTCGTGACCCAGTTTTGACAGTGTACCTATAGTAACCTTCACACAGCAAGCTCAAATCGATGATACCAGTAATCTTACAATGAAAATCCGTGGTCTTCTACTTCCTCGTTTTTGCAAAAGTGAATTCACAACCATGAAATGCAGTTCTATCGAAAAGGCTATCGATGAAGTGTCAAAACCAATTACATGGTGGTTCACAGGAGAATGGTGGTTTTGGGCACTTTGAAGCATTTAACCCATTCACATATTGTTGCATATCCAGACACTTACCGTAATCGTTCGGGTTAACGCCCATGCTCAGTTAACCGCCCACCCCCTACTTTAGGTGAATTTCGATTTAACCGCCCACTGCTCGGTTAACCGCCCCCCCCTGCTATTTTTGAAGATTTCCAATTAACCGCCCACTGCTCGGTTAACCGCCCATCCCCTACTTTTGACGATTGGTGATTACCGCCCTGTGCTAATAGGAAACGNCCCCCCCCCCGATTTCTTGAAATTTCACGTTTAAGCGCCCATGTCTGGTTAACCGCCCACCCCCGATTTTTTGGGTTCGCCAATTTAACCGCCCAGGGCGTTAACCCGAACGATTACGGTAAGTGTTGTCACTCGTTTTTTATCATTGGAATCCTTTTTAATAATCTAGAGTGCTGGCCTTAACACAGAAAATAAATTGTTCCGACTAAGAACAATTGCGATAAGTTTACCGGATAACCGTTAGACACAAAAAGATGTTTGTAAAATGTGGCAAAGTTACAAGTTATTACGGTCAGGGAGATTTCAGGAAAACGTAAGTGAACTAAAAGAAGTACACGAAACTTATGTACTTGTTCGAACACAGTTACTAAATACTGGAACAGTGTGGACAGAACTCCATTCTGTGTACTGCTGCATATATTGCCCAGTGACATTAAAGAGTACAGCAATCTACAGCAAACTACAGCAATCTAAGGGAAAGCAGACACATACCTTGTTGTTTTGACTGGGGTGGCGACCTCTTGGATCCCTGCCTGGTGATGGTGTGTGTTCGGGAACAGCACTGTTGGCCTGGTTAAAATGAAACATGAGATGAAACAAACAACCAACACACGGACCTACTTACAACATTAGTTGTCTTTTAAGCCTGACCTATACACTCCCAATTGCTGTAAATATCCAAACATAATTGTTGTAACTGACTAATCAGTGAGTGTAGACAGGAGCTGTCACCTGACTTTTGAGCTCAAACTGAACTACTTGGACCACTACATGACACTTCCTACAATGCCGACATGGCACAAAACGTAAGCTATAGGGAGGGAGAGGTTGAGGCTTACTGCTGGCATACGCTATTGATGACATAAAAATAACAAGGCAAGGAGACAAACTTCAATGCTTACTTATTTAATAAACATGGCAAACAACCAACAGCTTTTATATCACTTTGATTGTGTGTTGTCATGGACATTTGGCAATGGTCGACATATAGATACAGATTACAGTTTTAAATAAATCCTGGTACACGTTTGCAGGATGGGAAAGGTAGGTTGGAAAAAAGTATATTTTGAAAATGGCGACAATTGTGAACAAACCCCGAAGCACTTTAGACACCAGGGGAAGCTGCTGGTAGTCAAAGTCAGCAAAAACTAATGACATCCACCAAACACCTTGGAACATATTAAGGCAGGTGCAATAACCTGTCACTAGGGGGCGCCGAGTTAATCAGATGTGTCCAAAAATCAACACTATTTGAGCTTTCCTCAACAGGGACGAATATGCTAAATTTCATGAAGATCCTTCACACAACTAGGTTGATATTGAGGCAGACACAATGAAGCGCCATACCAATAAGAGCACCACCGTCGTCGAATCCATCCAAAAATTAACATCAAAAGTGTTACCCTCAATGGGAACACGTGCTAAACTTCATCAAAAACCAACAAGGAATTTGTTAGGCATCGAGTCAGGAGCGTGAAAAAATGCTACTGCGGGTGCAAAAGTAGTCGAAACTGTTTGAAAATCAATGGCAGTCCACACCATGATCAGTAGGATCACACATCCAAAATTCTATAAACGATCAAAGAACTTGGTAGACACTGAGACAGATGCAAACAAAACTAACATTGCCAAAACGAAACTCAACAATTCTGTCTTAAACATGCCGGCCAAGCTCTCCTCAAAAGGAACAGTGCTGTCAAACTTTCATGCTTATTCTTCACTGTCTTCAGGTGACTGGTAGACAGGGAGACACGTCAGAAAACAGAGAAAAACAAAAATAGCAACGAAGGGGCACACACAGGTTTAATGTTTCTGAATCTGGGCAAGTGTTGTCGCCACCTACATAAACTTATTTGCTAAATTCCATGAAGATCTATCAATGAACTTGTCAGACATTGAGACATATTTGAAAAAACTTAAATTGTCACTAGGGCGACACCCAATTAGTCAGACTCGAACATCAGCTGTGCTCTCCACAATAAGAACACATACAACAAATTTATTTAGGCAGAGGCAAAAAAATGCCACTTAGAGGCCCTACAGTGGTTAGGAGCCTCCGAAAATCACTGTCAGCTGTGGTATCCTCATATACCAAATTTCACAATATCCATGAAGGAAGGGGGTGCCGCAAAAGAAGGAACCCTACAATAATCAATGTCAGCTGAGCTCTTTTCAATAAAACACATCTGTAAAATTTCATAGTAATCATTTGAGTGGTTTGGCAGACTAAGAGGCAGATGCTAAAAAAATCCAAATAATAAAAACTGCCACTTGAGGAAACAGAATTCGTCGAATCCTTCTAAATTTCGGAAAGTGTCTTCGTCATCTCAATAGGCAACTATTTGCCGAGCTTCATGAAATTTCATTTAGGTTGATACAGCAAAGAATGTAAAAAAATCAGGTTGCCACAAAGGGGACAGCAGTAGTCAGATACGTCCACATTTGCCAAGTTTACTGAAGACCCTAAAAGGGAGATGCAGCAGTACACGCCGACACCTGGACGTTGGAGAATGAGAAAGAGAAGATGACAGTGCACACCCACATAGGTATACGTGGGTGCATAAAAAATGAAAATGCCACGAGTACACACGCAGTTCCAGGCGTTCAAAAACTGGCAGGTGTTGCAGTCCTTAATAACACATATTCAAAATTTCACAAAGAGTAATCAAGTGATTGGGTGGATCCTTACAAATGTCGCCTGAGACCAAAAATGCAAACAAGAGCATTAACTCAACGAAATCCAGCATCAAGTTTAAGAAGATGAAGAGTCTAGGAACACACATTATTACTCACTGACGAAGCATGCTTGCCCGACCAGTCAAAGTCCCAGTCGCATTCCCAGCCCTTTTTCTCCATGAGATCTTGGAACAGTTTTCGCAGGTAGTCGTAGTCGGGGGTCTCGAAGAAGTCCAAGCGACGAACATAGCGTAAGTATTGAGCAAGCTCTTCTGCAGAACAAAAGAAGTGGCTTTTTACAAACGTTAAAAACATGTTTTCTTTTCTCTCAATTGTGCAATAATAGCCGATTAAGAGCAGCTGGCAGAACAACGCCAATCGGTGAAGACTAGCAACCGTTGAGATTGCATTTGGGGCTAGCACTACATGTAGTGTGGTAAATGAGCCTGGAGTCCTATCTTTAGAACCTTCGTGTCTGGACTTTAACATTCAGCTCAAAAGATGGGTACAGAGCACAGAAAAGAATCATGGAGCAATCAGTGTTAACTTAATGTTGCAAAAATAACAATCTCCACGATGGCCAAACGGAGGCAAGTTCAACATTTTAGAAGATGAAATGTACCCCAGTTCAGGTATACAGTTGTACAGTACAAAAAGTTGCTGTGTGTTCCTGCCAAGACAAACACCAGAGACGAAGACAAATTACCTGTACACCAGGTAACACACAACATTCCCATCATCTGAACCTAACTCTCTTCAGGACAAGACACTCAATACTTGATAAAGTCTTAGCGGTGAAACAGGCCCACACAAACTGGTCCACAAATATCAGTCACAACCTAAAGTTTGTGAAACTGCAAATGTTTACATGTGACTAAAGTATCACAGAGTCCTAAGCTAGGTCAAGCCAAAACCGTAAACTTCAAACTGGGATCAACAGGGCGTGGAATGACCAAATGACAAAAAACGCAGAAACTTTGAAACTTTTACGGCCCGAATCATGCCCGATAACCAGCCTTGAAATGGTCAAGATTTCCCCGACAAAAATCGGGACTAAAAAAAAAAAAAAAAAACGTTACCACCATCAGTAGCATGCATTTGCGTCCTTTTAGCTCGCCCGTCCACTCCCAACCCACACATTTTTGGCTGCAGAGCGGTAGTATTTGTCGCCGCGCTTAACAATAACACGAGAAAATCCCACCACACTGTCCCAGATGCCCCGGCAATGTTGACAATTTACGTTCCTCCGAAACATAAAGAGCAACTTCCGCTTTTCGAGGTGAACGTCGTCTGCAACGCCGCGGTAAGAAAGGAATTTGCCGCGGAAATTTTATATCAAATCCGATTTTTTTACGCGGAAATATAAAAAAGCGGAAAGCACATTCTAAAAAAGGGGAAATCCGCGTTTCCGCGGAAAATTCCAAGCCCTGGATCAACAAACTAAGTCAATTCAAGCAATCAGTGAACTCCACGCATTACAAGGTTTTATCACGTTAACTTGCCATAAAATAAAATTCCATTTCAAAACATGAACCTAAGTCTTTGGAAGGTTTTCAAAGATGGTGCTGCATGAAGCTTTAATCCATAAATTGGAAAAACCATCCAAGTATTTCATATTATGGGAGTTTTGAAGGACACAGGAAAGAAAGTTATAGTTGAGTAGTTATTGCCTATTTAGTCAATAAATTATCCGTTGGCTCACTACCTGGAAACTCTTCACAGAGGACCTCTATGGGTGTGGCACGTTTTGTGTCGCCAATCTTTTGGTATCTTTCTTTTAGCGTATCCGCTTTCAGCCCTTGCCACGGCAGGCTTCCCCTCAAGAAATACATGAACATGTGACCAAGGGCTTCCAAGTCGTCGCGCCGGCTTTGTTCTGCAAAAAGTAGCGTGTACGGCAGTGAGGATGAGTTCATGTCATCTGCATGGCAGTAAATATCACCTGACTGACTCAAATGTAACACAGATTATAACGCTTGAGCGACACACAACAAAGCGACTTCCAACATGAAACAACTGAGGCATGACAAAGGTAATATTAAATATTAGCCAGCTTTATGCCCCACAGGTTATTACTGAGAGGTTGCTAACAGCGACAAACGAGCTGGAATCAATTACACAACACAATATGGAGATCACACTACATCAGATCTACAATCAACCAATAAAAACAAAACAAATGAAATGCATATGTGTGCTATTTACTGAACTGCTGAACTGGAATGGCGCTCCGGGTTTCATGGCAGAAGAAACTAGCACAAGAAAATATTTCTTCTAGGTACAGATTAGTCGTGTTCATTATTGAGAAACAGCCACCCACGAAAACAGGAGGTGACAGGATTGTAACAGTTGTACTATCCCAAAGAGGAGAAAGCTCGTGCGTCTATAACTGGAAATTTCTCGTAGGTTAAAGCTGCATTCCGCCCTATTTAGCTGGCTAAAACGAAAATTGAATTCGACCATTTACCCCAATACCGTCCATCTCTTAATATACCCTTCCATGATAGGATTCCATTTCCCTTACACCATCCATGTCATAAGATACCCTTCCATGATAGGATTCCATTTCCCTTACACCATCCATCTCATAAGATACCCTTCCATGATAGGATTCCATTTCCCTTACACCATCCATCTCATAAGATACCCTCCCACGATAGGATTCCATTCCTATTGCCAACTCAAGTCACAGGCTATGCACACACGTGCCACTGTCAAATTCATGATTTTAGGGTTGGCCAACCTCAATAAGGTCTGAAGCGTTTTCTTGAGTCGCCGATGATTTTGATTTTCTTGTCACTTACAAAAATAGAATCCTCCCACAGCAAGTTATTGTGAGACCGATTTCATGCGAGTAAAAGGCTCAATTTCATTTTCGTTTTATAGCCAGCTAAACAGGGCGAAAGGCAGCTTTAAAATGTAGAATACCCTTCTCCCATCCACACCACGTGAGCAAATTAATACCAAACCCGGAACAACTGGTATACAACCACAGCAACTGCCAAAAAAGTTGGGTTTACTTTTCAGTGAAAATTGATGCATTAACTTTTGGATGTTTTTAGTAAGATTTGGACTTTTTCCCCACAACTATGACTTACCAGACAAAATTCATGATTTTTTTAGAAAACTGCGCTACAGAGAAATCACACACAGACAGTAAACCAGATGCTGATCACCAAAACAGACTACTACCAAAAATACAAATGAGACACGCTGTGGACAAAAATGGACACAGATCCTCCAACAGAAGTACAACTGCCATCACAAGTTACAGTGATGTTGAAATATCTACTAACCTTTCCCTAAGTGTGTATTAATACTCATGTAGCGAGCTGTGCCAGTGAGACTCTTGTGTTCTCTGTAGGGGATGTGTTTGTGTGTTTCCGGGTCAATGTACTCTTTGGCCAAACCGAAATCTATTATACTAATGATATGCTGACGGCGATTCGACTGCCTGCCAATCAAGAAGTTTTCAGGCTTGACGTCCCTGTAGATCAGATGTTTTGAATGCACATATTCCATGCGCGTAAGCTGAAAGACAAAGAGGTCATCAGTCCCGAAGATGCTATCAGTAACACACCCACAATCATAGAAACTAGACAAATGACTTTTTTTATTGAAAATAATCACTGAGGTCCGTGCATTTATCACATTAGCAGGGACAATTTTAGTCCTGCCTCGTTGGTGCATAAGAATTTCGTTAATGCACTATGATTGCTCAACTCCGCCCAACTGTGGCATTAAAATTACGTTGGCAATCACGCCTCATTTTGTGTGGGCAGAAGAATGTAATATGCATTAACACGATGGCAATGCGGACAAGTAACTATTTACAGACTTTCAAAGGTTTTATACAGAACAGCAGATCAAACTTTTTCGTAGCGTCTGTGACGAAACAAAAAACAGTCAATCACATAACGCATTGGGATGGCAAACAAAAACACAGATGAAAGAAGACGCCTCTCAAAAAATTCAGAAGAAAAAGGCATAACACGACCCATGGGTCCTCTAAACTGACCCATGGATTTGAAGCCCTGGAGGTCACTTGATCCATGGGCGTGTCTTTCCAAATTGACCCTTGTATTAATGAGCATGATGCCAGACCTCTCCCAGTGCCTAAATGAGTAACTTTTCATCTGAACTGACGATTTTCAAAAGATCCAGTGATAGAACATAACACAACACAGTCAAAACCAAACAACGTCCGTATTGAGCCTACTAGTTCAAACTACATAGTTCACGAGGCAAAGGAGGATAGAAATTTACAGTCGAATGCCTGAATTGTCAGCCGTGCATTACAACGTAGCGAAACTGGCACTAGCTTTATTACCAGAAATTAAGAGTCAAAGTCTGTCGTGTATATTCATCAGATTGTATTTTCAGGACAAAATACAAATGCAAAAATACATCGAGGCATGTTTTTGGCAGACTCCAATATGTACGTGGATGTATCAATAGTGCATCTCGTGCTTAACTGGAAAGTTCCCAAGATGTTCTCTTTATAGTAATTTACTAGAAAAGAGCTGTCAGCAATATTGCAAAAAGAGCTTACGGATGAAAAGGCTATTTTTTTTGTTTATTTGCTATAAAACCTGAAAAAGTTTCAGGGTTCACATGAACATAAATACCACCCAGGATGTATTTTCGGATTTTTGCTTACATACATACATACACAGAAATCTTCAGCAGACAGGTCACACAAGCCTTCCGTTCAGTAACGCAAAGACCTTGCTAAAAAGCAAGAATTCTGCGATATTACGCGAGATATTGACGTACATTTGAAACGAGAACATGTGACTTTGGATAGATTTAAGCTAGGTCCTAGCGTTACTGAACGCACGCAAGTTTTCAACATTTCTATTGCTAGTACCTTGTACAAAACACATACTTTCATTGCACCAATAACAAAGGTTCTTGAACGCAAAACGCCAAACGGCGCAGAGTACTTACCAACTGTATTGCCACCATTAAGACAGTCTTGAGAGAAAATTTACGCTCACAGAGGTCGAATAAATCCTCTAAACTTGGCCCAAGCAGCTCTAGTACTAGAGCATTGTATTTGCCGCACGGTCCAAAATAGTAAACCTGGGGTACACCCTCTGAAATACAGGAAACAACTAGTCATTAGACAGACATATATATTCTATAATTTCCTAACTATTAGCGATTATTCAATACCCGTTATTAAACGTAATGCAAAACCGTTCAAGTGGCAGGCTATCAATAGAAGGAATAGCTATGGAAATGCTTTCCAAACTGGCACACAGTAATCAAAGTGAACACATGACCCAAACACAACAGCCCTGGCCGCCATTTGAGGAAGTGGGGTGGTGTCATCACAAACACAGAAATACCCAGGAGATTTCGTAAGCAACCCACCTGCTTGGCCAAGTTGTTTATAAAATCTATACTCCAAGTGTAGCTGCGGTGCCCGTGACTTCATCGGTTCCTGAAACAAAACAGCACATGAAGATAAAAGGTTATACAAGCAGACAATTTTCAAGATCTGGAAAATGGAACACGTTACGGGACACTCGAGATACATTTGTGGTGAGAAGTTCTAGCTTAGAGAATGGAAAGAGTGAATTTTCTCCCACAATTCAACAGTGCAGCAAAAGTCCCATTTAGATATTAACTTTTGACACAGTGCAGTTGACACAGCGTAGATGATTGGTGTCAAGAGGCGGTTTACACCCACACATCTCAGAAATGGTGGCAAGGCGGAAGTTGTAGGTAGGAATGTGAAGTGCACATGTGCAAAGTTGCAAACTGCAGGAATCACAATTCATTGTTGTTGTTGTTGTTTTTGTTATTGTTATGGTGTTTCTAATTCCCCGCCCCTGTGTACGTAATTCGTGACATGTAATATTCTGACAATTTCTGACAAAATAAATGATGGTCAGGGTGACTGGCAAATCGTAGAAATGCACGAAAATGATCACCTGTATGTATGTCCGTTTTTGTGCAAGCGCGACAGAGATGATCCCTTTCGCCTTGCCCCAGTTTCGCGTTAGGACGTATAGTTGACACGGATCAAAATGATCGGGCGCAACTTGCTCTATCTCACAAACGGGTGACAAAAGTTGTCACCCGTTTGTGAGATAGATGTTGGCCTTGGATGCTGCATGTCTGTTCAGATGCACGCTTGAGACCAACTTTTGACAGAAGAATTTTTCTCTCAATTGAAATTAAAAAAATTATATAAAAAGTGAACATGCTTCTATAATTAGCAGGGCGAAGGGAAATAGGTAGAAATTCAACACTTCTACTTTACAAATAGGCAATAAACAAAATGATATTGATCAAACAATGCCACTTGAAGGAGAGGGCCAAGTCAGAGCCCAATGAACATTCTTGCTTGAGAGTCACCCTCTCCACTCATAAAATATTTGAGATTCAATACAAACTTCAGGGCAACAAGCAACAAGTGCAAACCCAAAAATCTCTAACTGAAGAAGCCAAAATTTTTAGAATTTTCAAAACTTGACAACCATATCTAATAGACATAGTAAAAGCAAGGTATAACGGAAAATTAAGAAGTCCCGATGGGAGCAGTTGTACTTTGCTGTCTCACTCCGAATCTCTGCAAGTGACTGATAAGTGACTGACGCCAGACACCTACACACACAGTTCTCTTGCCGTAAATATTTAACACTTCAAACTTCCTACTATCAATTCTTACAATAATATAGATCACGCAATAGGGACTAAAAATGAGCAGAAACCGACCGGCGAATGCTTGTACTCAACACTGCACCACCGTAAAGGTAAAATCTCAAGGTTTTTTACGAAAATTAATAGCGACGTATGTGGACACGGGATGCCAAATGGACAGAGTAACGCACAATGGTGGTTGAAAATCAACTAACGGACACTAAAACTGCAGGTGAAAAACACAACAATTAGACGCGGGAGCAAGTCCAAAGAACACCATCACTTAAAACAGATAAAAGGTAACTTAACTAATCAATATTCTCTTGTAGTACATTGCAGTTCAGTTAACTAGGCACATAAGAGGCACAGGTCTTAGCCAAGTTACATTATTAATGCCAGGCATCTAATGCTTTAGGCTAATCTGATAAGGGTCTGACAGTTAAATTGTAAAACATAAATCTAACAACAGATGAAAAGGTCAAAGTTCACAAAGATGCCCAAGGATTAATGCTTCAGAGTGGGGGGTTAACGAACAGAAAGGTGCAATTATTCAAGACAAAAAACGTTAACCATCTAAGTTACTTCGAACTAAAGTAATTCCTAAATTAATTCCTACCCCAGAGTCTTGGATTCTCTGGAACATTTTACATTGAACAAAATACACATTTGCACCCAAAAATTTGCTTTAAGCAAACCCTCACGGTGTGAGGAAGAAAAGGTCTATTTGGCCTAGGTTGAATTCATCGAAAAGGAACTTTGAAGTGCTTAGCACCACCATTTTTGACAAGTGACTACATCACCAGTGTCATAGTTTCTTAATCATACTTTCTTATATAGCACAGCATATATCACAAGGGTGAAATCAATATCCCAAAAAACAGAAAAATAAAAAGAAAACTGACTTCAGTTTGAAGTGTTTTAGCTCAAAGGATACGAGTACGACATACAAACGTTGCAAGCCCGGTGTGTCGTGAATGTCGACACGCAACTACAAAATTATCCCGTACCGCGCTTCTCCGATGTTCCGCGAGAAAGTGAAAAGAGCCTCAGCACTGTCAACACAACCACCACAAACACAATGCCTTGCTATTGTGTATTATACCATAAAACACGGGAAAACGAGCAACAATATCATACAAAACACAATGGAGGATGACTAGCGCCATGATTGGCTATCTCGATTTTACGTACTATGCATAGACCAATAAATACTCCGCAGCTAGAGATCATCCAATCAAGATATCGCCAGATAGGGTTTGTGAGTATTCTAATTTGACAGCTGATCAATGTTGAGGTCGGTTTTTTTGATGCTTTTGACATGAAATTGGTGATTTTAAACACAAAAAAGTCCTGCAAGTGCAAAAAGACGAGCACTTTTATTACGAGCTTGGTGAAGAGAGCGTATGGATACCATCACCGTTAAGACAAAAATATAAGTATGACTAAAAATCGTTTACAAAGTAAATGAGCATTTGAATCTGAATTCGAAAACAAACTGGCCACCACGTCTGCCATCGTGAATCCTATCCTGACGAAAAACAATAGGCTTGCAGCCCTTTCCGAACTACAGGTCGTGTGTACATATCACACGGATCCCACAAAAATTGCGACCTGTATTGTGCGAACAAAGAAACTTAGTGTTAGAGCAACATATTTGGCGATATTCAAAGCTAAAAATGTACGGTAATTCTTCACTTATTTCGCACAACAAACACCACCCATGAATAAAATATATCATCCCTCACATAAGGCTACCGGTTGGAAATTTCTTCCCTCGTCTATTTCGCACGCTATCAGTTTTGCACTATAGAAAATATCAAGCTTAAGCCCAGTCATTAATTCTAGTCATCACACCTCTTAAACTGTGTTAATGAGGTCTGAGCATTGTGTATTCACCACCTAAAACAACCATTTGAATATGGGATTTCTCATGCTGTTGCAAATATGAGGTAAAAGGGGTGACTTGGGTGACCATTGTGTCACATAATCGTATGTTCAAAAGAGTGTTTCACCAATGATGGGATAATGTACTCTTACACAGGAACGGAGTAAAGTAATTTAATTCAAAAATAGGATCACTATGGCAACCTCAAGGCCGCATTTTGTTAAGGGGCATTTGGCGAGACTTGGTGTCGCGGTCCATTTCGCACAACTGTCAACTATGGAGTCTGTATGTTCAGTTCATTCGGCATACCCCGACTCTCAGAAGATATATCGTTTCAAGCGAAATCAGTGGAGAATGGCCTTAAATTGAAGACGTTACATGATACGTCAATAGCAATAAAATTTTAGAGATTTAATCGAAATCCTTCTTGAAAATTGAAGAGAAATCAAATCAATCGTTTCCTGTTCAATCATCACAAGGCTGCCAATTTGATGGATAACATCTACGGGGCTGTTGTCGTCTTTCAAATGCATTCTGGGATGGTTGGTGGCTTTTAACCATCCGGTAACATAACTTACAATTTGGAGACGCGTAAGCTGATTTCTTACTTGTGTTTTGGGTGGGGAGATTTAACTTCAGCATGATCAGATGGTGCGTGTCTCAAGGTTTGCAAAAAATCGCTATTCACTTGATGCATTCTGAGGTTCTCTTTCTTTTTTTATTTTTGTATGACGGTTCCATAATTGTACTCATACCAAAACATGTTGTGCTCAAGTGATAAGTGTAGTTGTTTTCCATCGTATTATTTACACGTCATCTATGATGTCACCAGATGTTTACTAGCCGACAACTGTCCCACAGCAGCGTCGTAAATGAAATCCCTCGAATGAAAGTTACTAAACGACGATGATTGACCACAAGCAGTGTGGTCAGGCTGAAGTCTGGTTCAGCAGCCAACAGTTATGACTTAATACTCACCAATTTAATTGCCACGTGTTCATTGTTGTACAAGTTTTTCCCTGAAAAAAAGAGCAAAGCCGTCATTACCTAGCCAATAAAACAAACATGTCAAACAATGTGCTACTGTACATGAACTTCAGTCATAAGCTAATAGAGGACAGTCTTTTTGGGCTTGATGCAGAGACTTCTTAAAAAATTTTCACAAGGGCATGAGGCCCGATATTCGGCCCCAAAATCGGGGCATCAAGAGCCCTGTAGCATCAATCATTTGTACCATGAACTAGGCCAGGACTAAAAAACTTAGCTAACTTTAAAGCATTAAATTCCATGATGACAATACATTGTGAATAAAGGTCAGTGGTGTAATGAGTTAGAAATCATTGCAATCATTGTATTAATGATGTTGCAATCATTGTATTAATGATGTATCCTCAACCCTTTACAATGACCAATGGGGTACTATCCAGTTGAAATCTATGTTACTGCTCAAGGCCTTCACAAATCGGGTCTACTTTGTAACAAGAGTGGGCAACGCTTCTTATAGCTATGGAAAATCTTACTACAGCACTATCACGGACAAATATCAATACATAATCAAAGGTCTAGCGAGCTCTGCCCACCTGTTTGCCACATCCTGTATAATATGCACCCAGAACAAGGAAATGATTCAACTTTGTGCCTTCACCTCTTGACCCCAAGGCTACTGGTACATCCTATTTCAGAAGGCCTAAGTTGTTTGTTCATAATATTCTCTATATTTAACCACTGGCCACTAATCCACAAAACAAGCCAAATAGAATTAAAATCAAGATGCTTCAAACATCCAGACCACAACGTTAAAAAGATGAACAGTTTCCTTGAATGACCTAGAACACATATCAAGTTCCTTAGACAAGATTTTGATAACGACTTATCAATGTTGAATTCGACATCAGCGGCTGTTGAGTGGCTAGTTTTTACCTGGTGCCCACTGGCAAGCAAATCCAAAAATGCAACCTAGGCGACTCGAAACAAAACAAATTAGATTTCATTGAAGAATGTAGTCACAAAAGGAGCGCACAGTAAAAAATCTTCACTGAGAACAGCAGCTACAATTTGAGACCACGAAATTCAAGCCAATCAAATTCTCCTGATTCTAGAGATATGAACATGGGCAATTTTGGTGCTCATCATATTTTTTAAATATCAGACAAGCTGCGTTTTATAACAGAAGTCGTAAAATACACCTAGCAGTTTATAAAATAGTACAAAAGAGCAGATGACACAAAGTTTCAGGCATTCAAAGATATGTAACAGTGAGGTGAATAACCGTTTGCCATTGATTCTTAAAACATGAGACAGTCAACAACCTCAAACTTTTGAGCAAAATAATTAATTATTTTCACTGTCCCAAATTGAAGAATTTTCATTGTACAATGTCAACTCAGACATGGAGACTGATAAAGAAAAAATTTTGCAAAAAATGCAAAGTTTGAAAACCACATCTTCCTCCTTCTATCGAGTACACGACGCTGCTGATTAGGTTCAGGGAACACCAAGCATCAATATTCATTGCTTACACTTCTCATAAAGTTTGGTGATAAGGAGATTTACCCATCACGCTGACACACAAAGAAGTAGTTTAATGAACAGCAGTTTGACCTAATCTCTAAGCATGACCACACAACTTTGAAACTGAAACTAAATAGGCGTGGTCGGCCAGCATTTCAAGGGCTTTTCCCCCAGTCAACAACGCCTGCCAAATTCACACGTATTTTTGGTCACAGAAGTCTTTGAAAAAGTTAGAAGGGAATGAAGAAATTTCGAAGCATGAACAAAATATCTAACAGATCAGCCTTTTAAAATTAACGGAAAAATCAAAATCCGTGACACATCAGCAGTGATAAGAAAATTTCACCAATTTGGAACGCAATTGGGCCGACAAATGAAATGGTTTTGTATCACTTTCTCCATGAAACAAACATAGAAACAACTTAACTGATTTTCCATGTTCAAGTTTTGTAACACCACTACCCTGAGACAAATTTAAGAAAAATGTGTGGGCATTCACAACAATGACAGAAGCCCTCAAAAAATAAAAAAGGGTATTTTTGGGAATTGTTTTCGAATGAAATTTGCGAGACTTTACTGTACTGAAAAATGTATTGAGTATGCAATGCCAAGAAGTTGGGCCACAGAATATAATGGGCAGCAGGCCAGCAGCTAGGGAACAACAAAATTACAAAGAAATATAAAAGCCCCAGTACATATGTCTCATTCAAACCAGAGTTGAAATTATGGGTGTCTGTGGTGTCAGAAAAAGCTACTGCACAAAACTTTTATGGACAGAAACTCAACCCCCTGCCTTCGGCAATACTCCAAAATTATTCAATCGGGCTTATAAATTCATCATGCCCTCTGCCCCACTCTCTGTAGGTTTTGAAAGCATGGGCTTCCCAAATGAGTTTAAGACCTCACATTTATGTCCACAGTACCATACCTGAACAAACCATGCTTAATTACTGATACCTTTAGTGTTATTTTGTTTGAATTTCACACTTAATCAAATCCTTATCAATTTTAAAACAAATCATAAGGCACTTCGCATTTTTAATCACGTACAAAATATGGACACACAGACTAACTTGCTGGGCTACAAAACCGTACTACGAGCTCACAACTTCGTAAATTATTTGAGAAGTCAATTGACAAAAAAATGGGCCTATGAAATACTTCAGTGGGAGGAAGCATGTGCTTTTAAAGACATATTTGTATTTCAAACAAATACTAGATGCAATCATATACAAGAAAACTTTAATCATGTCAAGATCAAAGCAATTTGATGCCTCTCAGAGCTCAGATGTATGTAAAACCTAATCAATTTTCCAAACAAGCCAGCTAATTTGAGACTAGTGCATCCAACAGATCTCAACTAAATCAGCGATGGGAGCACCGCAGTTATTCCCGCGATAGCAACGGACACTCCAATCTTCCAGGTTAACAGAAAATGAATCGAATTCACGGATGCGGACAATTTTATGGATTTAAATTACTTTTAAAAATTCACAATCACTAGTCGTTTCCTTGGTTTTTAGTAACCATTGGTCCAACATTAAGGTAAGTCATCAAATACGTTCATTGAGAGCCATGCTGATCATAGATCGATTAACGATCGTTCAGAATAAGACCTGTTCAAGTTGCTCGTCTTACTATTTGAAGAAGGCAGTGTTTTTCCCACTTTCGAGAGCTACCAAACATGGCGTGAACAATATAATAGAAATAAACGAGCGGCACCAATACAGCGGAAACAATAAGGCAATTTTCAGAAAACTTCTGGCTGAAACAGGCGTAAAATTTTATTTGCTCACTTTTTCATAAAAGACGCATATACTAGCACCGCGTTGGAGCAAGGTTCAAGTTCAATTCCACAGCTACAGCAGATACACTTAAGAAATTGTGGGATGGCTTTACGTGAAGTCTAAACGCAAAGTTCTCAACAGGCTTTTCGGGTGTGGTGCGTCACACCACGCCAGTTATGAAACCCCACGCTCAAATTTGACCATCGCAATCAAATTTTAAGATTGTCACACATCTTCGCAATACAATGCTCTTAAGTGGTACCAACCAGTAAAAGTTTGCAAGTCACTATCCCATTCTGCAGCCTAGTGGCCTCTGCAGTCTCAATTCTATCAAAATGATAACCTAGTCTAAATAACCAAATACACAGAACGCAAGTGGCTTCATCTTCCAGACTCAGCTTAACCAGTGCGATTCACAGTGTTGTGTTATACTCACTGTGTTCAATTTCAATCCAGATGAGAACACTGTCACTATGTATTACAAGCGAAGCGCATGATCACACAAGCTTTACTTGCTAAATTCCTACTAATACTTCCAACACAATGCAACCAAGGTTTGTACAAGTTTCTAAGTTTTCAATGTTAACGAGACCACAACCACCCCCACAATGCATTTGTGCTGCTAATGGGTATGTTTTGCTGTAGATGGAGTTCCCAAAAATGCCAATTGGCTACGACACAAATCAGAATCAAATTAGATCCCAGATTCCCACATGACCAATGGAGAACTCCGCCAGGCTAAAACTGCCTAAATTTGCATGCGAAATGCCATGTCACCTCTAATAAATCAGATGTGTAACGGCGCGTCATTCAATAAAAACGAAAGAATGGGACAACAGGTGGCATCTACTTCACAGGCTTTAAATTTCGTGTCCATATTAAAAAATATTCATATTCCATAGAAATTTAATTTAAAGATTACTGTCATATGCAACATGCATTTTGTAATCACAAAATTCCTCTCCTCACACAGGAACCGAGTAAAATTTCCAAGAATTTTCCATCAAGCTTCTAAAGTTTGAGGTCAGAGTTGGTATGTCAACTAAGTTTAATAACTGTTTGGAAAGTAAATGTTGAAAGATTCCCTTGGGTGTAAAGTTGAATTCAGTTTTACAGAGCTAAAAATGATTAGATCCTGGTCAAATACTTTAACCAAATACGAGTCGTTATGTTGACCCCTGCACGTCTTTACAGATGACAGGGCCTAAAAAACTATTGCCACATTTAACTACCACGTCAACTGCGAACCAAAAACGTTCGACTGTACACGTTCCCTTTCAGAGAAGGATGCTCTGTCTGAAAATGATTGGCACCAACAGAAACAGCGATAAATATATCGGATGTTCTGGCACATTTTCCATCATGTAACATTGTTCTAAGTCCTTAACTCAAAAGAAGACTTACCTTCAGTAACATTTTATGTTCTTACTAAAGAAGACAACTAAAAAATTTTAAAGGACCCAAAAATTGGACACCATGTTGCCACATAGACCACACCATATTGCAACTTGTGTATTGTCATATTTATACTGTTGGCACAAAAATATCTATGAAATGTTATTTGATGAAAGCATGCGATGAATCAGTGCAGATGTACGAAGGACGTGCAATTACATTCTCTTCTTAATAAGACACACTTATAAGTGCTGCCGGGATTTGACATCATAAAAACGCAAATGAAAAAACGGAAACAGTGGAGGGATGCCAGTTCATTTGGATGTTTTCACTATGGAGATCGATTTCAAGTTCAACTTTTAAAAATGTATTAAATTTATGCACTCATCCACTTTGGGTCAACATGACTTCTAAATTCCGCCCTCTACCGGCATTTATAAAAAATCAAAACAAGACAATGCTCTAAAAGACAAGGTGGTGTTGTCGTGAATGCAATTTAATTGAATGTGATTTGGTGTCATTTGTTTTAAAGCTTTTGCTTCGAAAACGATTTTATGAAACATATGATTTTTACGTGTGTCAGATTTTAGGTCCACTTGTTTGAGTATGACACCTCCAAGATGACTGGCAAACTGCGAATGGCAACCTTTTGGTCAGGTTAGCAATGAAGTCCACAAAAGAAAATCATGATATTAACAGAATTTGCAAGCATTGGAATAGAGGAAGTTCCCAGAAAGATATTGAAAAAGACCTAACTTTTAGGGTAGAAAAACAATCCGTTTCCCACGTAAACATTAGATGTCAGTCACTTATTCAGTCAGAAATTTCCCTTCCTGTACTCTAGTCCAATTCAGAGGGCGACACAGTCTATCTACTCGAAATCAACAGAAATAACTGATGAGGGTAATTATTTACAACATGACGACATTGACTTACACATATGATTTTGGTATCGTTTGATTCCTTTCAGCGTTATCTTTCCAAAAATATATGAATGCATCCCCTACCGCGTTTCCTCCGTATTTTATCGTCGAATTTCGGTTCGCACTATTTCCCGATTGACACCGCCATGTTAGCTCAACTCAAGATTACACCGACACCTGTTGTTAATGAATGAAACAGCATCATCGATTCTGAATGGTGTTTGCCCGCGCAAGATTCCCGCTAAAGTTTTCCCCGACATAATATGGAGAAACAAGTAGCGGCATTTCACCTTTTCCAATTTTTATATAATTGTGACCATTTTCCACGAAAATTGTTTGAAGTGAAATCCTTTTCACCAAGTTGGACCTCAAAAAGAACTTCCGCTTTTTCGTGGATTCTTGCTAGCAGATGCGTACCATGGTCACTATAGGTTTGAATTCGAACCCTTGAGACCGTAACTCAGGCAGTGGATTGACGGGTATCGGTCAATTTGAACCTATGAAAAGCGACAATCTGCAGAAGTCTGTAGATTAGTTCAGTTTTTGACCGCCAGGTGACTCCTTCCATTCCAACATGGCGGTGTTACTACCGAGTACCAGGAAATTTCACGATAAAATACTAAGGGAGCGGGGTAGGAAAAAATTTGTTGTATATTTAGAAAGATAACGTTGCAAGGAATCAAACAATACTGAAATCATATGTGTAAGTCAATGTCGTCATATTGTAAACAATTACCCTGATGAGTGACAAGCAAGACCACTTCACTTGGCTTGGCACAGCCACAGGAATCTGTGACTGTGTCCATTTGAATATAACATTTTTTGACAAATCAGTGAGTCCATCACCTAAATAATTACCTAGACGAAGTTCGCCAAAGTTTCCACAACCAATTTTTTTACCAACTCTGAAATTTGGCCCCACCATCAGCACACTGGAGCCAGCATGTGTACTCTGTCTGGTGTTAGAATGCATGTTTCTAGTCCGATCGTTTGTTCTGCTGCTTGATGCACGCCTATTATCTCCAGTATCACGATCTCTCTGCATTTCCTTCTTTAACGAAGGCGAGAATAGCACAGCTTCTTCCGGCTAATTCCAGTAGCAACAACGTGAGTTTGTGAGGGTCGTAATTTTGAAAGAATTCAGGGCCTCGTCGACGAAGTGTAATTCATCGCGATGAAAGGGTCGAACGTCGACTTTTTCTTGGCCATTTGAAGATCTCTTTCACCAAGAAATCAGCGGAATGTCGAAGAAATTATTACATGGTTACGAACTCCAATAATATTTCAAGAGTATACACCACACAATACAGCTACAGAAGTCCTAAAAGATGAAAAACTATGTCCTTGAATTTGTTCTATGAACTTGTCCCTTGCGCTTTCTTGTGTCTTCGCATCCAGATTTTACACAAAACCGATTTACCAACATTCCGCCATTAAAATTTATGCGCTCTTCAAATCTTTTTTCTTTTTAAGATGTCATTAAAATCTAAAAGGAACATTGTAAATAATGTGGAAATAAGATTTTATGTATGATATTTTGTGCAATTAAATTAACAGTAAAATACAGAAATTTAAGTAGTCACTTTTATTGGCGTATGGATATACCGGTGAGTACAGTGTTCACAGGCAGCGCCCAACAAATATACAGAATGGTCACCAGGGTGTCAACAGCGCTAGCTTTATATAATTAAGCTTTATTGAAATTGCCAACTTCTTATTTTTAGAAATATATGAGTAAATATCAGCTTTTAAGCAAATTTAGTTTTCCGGAATAGCGTCTTATATATTAATTCGAATGTATTCATTCACTTTTATGACGTCATGTCAGCTCATTTTTGACGTCATTTCCTTCAAGAACTTGATGAAAATACAAAGTTTTGTTTTTATTATTACGATGTGAAGACGGTTAGATTTTCTCACTAAATTTTAAAACAGATATCGGAGCCAAATGTTTTTTTTTACAAGTCTCATAAGCAGTATTTTTTTACGTTTCTCATTTTGTCAAAACTTGAAAAATGGCGCCTGCCTTGAAATAGTTTACCGATCAACAGTGTTGTTGACATGTTGTGCTTTTGAGTGAATTGATAGCGATTTGTCCGTTCTTTCATGACATAACTTCTGTGTTTTTGCGTTTTGGTGGACGCCCTTACATAAACAAGATGGTGGCGAAGAATAAGTTTCTTGTCGTGGTTGCTACGATGGAAGGTAAGACACATAGAAAAATAGTCATATATAGTCCGGTTACCTATTTTCGACAGGCTCCAAAGTTCGTCCGCCATCTTGTTTCGCGTGCAGCGCAACCACGCGGGACTTAGCGTTCCAATTTGGAGTGCTCGTCTGCACGTTAGGTACTAACTTATCGGAAGAGACACGTATCAAAGTAATGAGACAAAAATCGGTGAGTTTACCGATTGTTTTTTAAAACCACTTAAAAATCAGTAGATTTTACTAATACACTTTTTTGTGCGTTTTCAGAAGATGTTTTCGAATTTAAATTTTCTTCCGACGGGACACAAAACATGATCCAGGGTTTGTTTATGCAATGTATCTGTTTGTCCCAGGCACTAGTAGGATCTAGAAGGCCAAAGGAAAAATCCGCAGACAAATGCGATACGCTGGGTTCTTAACATTTTTGCCTCACGCATTCACCATTAAACTGCATTGAAATGTTGTCCAATTGGCTTTTATTGGAAACCACAGTGCAGAGCTCAACATCAAAGCTTCAAATCGAGTTTATGTCAATAAAAACAGGCTGTTGCAATTTTCATTACTTCGTTGGCCTTTTTCTGCATATTTCTCAGTTTTTACAAAAGGGGGCAGCATATGACGAACTTAGGTGTCACAATAAAATGGCTGCCGAAGGCAGTGCACATTTGAAATAACTCGGCACAAATTAAAGAAAACTTCCGAATCGATGAATGCGGTATATCTGTGAGAGTTACATCGAATCCTATTCAGATCATAACTTTGAAGTGGAATAATTCGGTGAGTACAACAGCAAGTCGGTTTTATGCTTAGGCGGACGAACATTGGGTTCCCCAGTATACTAGTTGTACTGTAGTCAGGGCTCGACATAACGAGCTGCAGGTCGCATTTGCGACCTGAAATTTGGAAATGCGAGCTGAGATTTGTGTCAACTCGTATCAAGTCGCAAAATGCAAGCTGCAATTTCCAACGTATGCGAGCTGAGTTTTTACCCTTCTCAGCAAATATAAAGCAATTCTTCTTCTTGTTAATCCGAACGTTATTTGGTTGCTGCCAAATCCAAGTTCAAAAGAACACTAATTGAGAAAAACCCTCCCGATGAGTGTAAGCAGGTCGCGTGAACATGGGGTATGCAGAATCGATCTTTGACGCGTTTCATTGGCTAACATTTTCGGCCACTTTTGCAAATTTCCGGATTCGCCGAAGAAAGTTTCGGGCACTGCATAGCACGTGATAAAACGTCACAAAGCGGTGTTTCTACTAATTCTAAAGCGGTCAACTTACCATACTTTGTGGTTGACAAATATCTTTATTTTTTGCGTAAGATGTCCTTATTCCATTTACCAAAAATCCACGACAATATCCCTGATATCGCACTGCGGCACCATTAGCGTGCAGGCAGTCGTGACTTAGACTGAGATGTGCTTCTCCTTTTTATCGTATTAAGACAGCCAAAGTGAAAATAACAGCCTTATTAATCGCCAAACGACGGTCACATCTTTACTTTCAGTTGCCAAGAAATTCTCAAACCCTTTACTTGTTTCTGGGGCTACGTGCGCGAAATATGATTTGTCTTTCACTCATTGTTGCCAACGTAAACTGTAGGCCTGCCCCAGCGATTCAAGTCTGTGAACTCACGCTTACGCACCACTTCAAAGAACAGCGACAGTCCTAAATGAAAGGGTATACCGGCTTGGCTCTGGTTTATTTGAAAATGAACTCAGATTCCCAGCGGTTATATAAGACCCGATGTCCCGGGACCGATATAACCCAGAACTGACGTTTTCCTGTTCCGATGTTTCCCGAGGTCGATGTTCTATAAACCCTGTATTCTATGCCTGTAGCCAGCTATTGCAACTAAACTGGCACTAGATGCGAAATTGTGGTTCAAGTTAGCGAACTTTTCATTCTTTTTTATACACCCCCCGGCAACATACATTTCGCTCCCCGAACCACCGTCGCCGTAAAATGTTCAAACTCCTATAGAAACAACCTTGTTCCGGCTGAAGCGGGCAGTTAAAAACAAAATCATTCCGGGTGGCTAAAAAGGGTACAATGTATGTGGTAACGATATCCAGAAAGTCACACCTACTACGTGGAGTTTGCCTCGCAAAATCGTATTATTATAACGTTTCTTACCATTGCAGCGTTTTAATATCTTATTACCGCAAACACTGAGGTTAACGACTATGCTCACGCACAAGCCTACTCCCTACCTTTAAAGTGTTTCATAATCGGTAAGCGCTCACTGATTAAAAGTCCCCCCTTAAATTTTGAGAATTTCCAATTAAGCACCCACAGTTCAAGCTAGCGCCCATCATAGTGCACTACAAACGACCGCGTGTGGTTTAAAATTGACACGCAGCTTATATGGCGTGTCACTTTCATTTTACACAACTTCAGTTTTCAAAAACGTCTTTTCACAATATGTAAAAACCAAATCCCGGCTTTGTTTTATACCTCGGAAAGAAAGTTAATACTAGTGACATGCGTGTCGTTTTGTGACTGACTTTCCCGTACTTGGAAGGTATTGAGGAGCAAACTCGCCATTACCCGAGTTAGTTTGAATCGTTAACAACTTTGATGACAGCCAGTAGCAGGCCAGATCTAACAAAATCCCGGATACTTTTTCAACGGGGATTTTCTCCCTTTTCACATCGCAAATTTAGCTACTCGAATGCACAAGTCAGTTAGAGAGCTCTGATTCAACTTTCACGTCGGCAACTTGCCTTGCGCTCTAGAGTCTTTCAATGGCGGTCGTGAAGAACAGTAAGGCCGTACCTGCATGAATGAAGTCAATTTTGAGATCCGAAATTTGTGAGTATTTAACGCTGCAGGTAAGAGCATAATCTAAACATTTTCTCGATGGTCTAAAAAATCTATTTTCGCGCGTAAAAGTGGCGGGAAATTTTGCGACTTGGCATTTACGAATGCGAGCTGGATTTTGAAAATGCGACCTGGGATTTTGGCTAGGTCGCAAAATGCGACCTGGCAATTTCAATAGCGTCGAGCCCTGGTAGTCTATAGTACTGTACTGTCTGTAGTAAAAGTTTTAATACTCCGGCGCCCTGTAATGCCGCAGGCACAAAGGGGCGATAGTACACCACCATAAAAAGTTACTCATCTCAAAATAAGACTTGTCCTGAAATCGATTTCATTTTTAATGAGCTTTTATTCGTTGTAACTCCCTGTTAGTGTTTGGCAAGGAAGTTAAATGATTAACCCATTCGTAAAAATGTAATTGAAAATGAAATTTGGCGTACTTGGTGACTCCAGAACGAAACATTCAGATTTCAACCATAAACTGGAACTCAGGTGAAGTCGTTTACTTGGTCTATGAAGTGGGACCATGGAAGGAAACCAAGTTAACTTGTTCTGGTGTCTTACTTGGTCTACGCCTACGGCACCAGTGTCACCACCATCTCAACTATTAGTATAAACGGTAGCTATCCCATAGGCCCTTCATACACGGAAGCTTTTTGGTGAATTATGCCTGGCACTCATTAAACCATCAAAGTCATGTTGCTGTAAGTACCGTTGGCACATAGAGGGACACTTTAGGAGGCTGCCGATGTCTTTTATTCCTTCCAACTCGAACAAATACTCCCATAATGAAACTTCGTTTCGAGCAGTTTCATGTTCAGTTGCCCAATTTGCTTCTGGCCATTTTTACACAGCTTGTGCCAGGAAATACGACGTCATATCTCTACTGCTAGTTGAGACGGTGGCACTATCTACGCATACTAGTAGCGGAATTATTGCCTGGAGCTGTACTGAACTGAAAACCTGGCAAAAAAGTTCAACAACTTCACAATATCTAAATTACCTGATTACTCAGGTTCAATAGTTAGGTCAGAGAGTATAATTACAATGTGCTGCCAAGCTGTACGGATGATAATCAACTAGATCAGCTCCAGCATAAATGCAACTAAATTTTGTTCTTTGACTGTCCTGTTGAGTTGCTGGGCCCATGTAGCTCGGAATCGCAAGTTCAATTCTTGACACGATCCTGAAGTTTTCTGACAATTAGAATTCAAAAACCTAGGAAAAATATAAGATGATATTGCAATGGTATACATGGGCAGTGCAGCACTGAAAAAAGTGGGACTGCTATAGCCTCCCCAGCTCCCTATGATGCGCCGCTCATGGTATAGTGTTTACTGGAGATACATCTCATCAGCTTGCTGGAGATTTTTTTCAAGCGTCTGCAATGCCTGATGACATTTGCCGATCTTCAGGCAAGAAATCAACACCCACTTCCATGTAATGTAAGTTCAGCAAAGATTTAGCACTATGATTATCATACGTTTCACTGGATGTCTTTTAACCCCCATATAGAGTAATTATACAGTACAATACAAAATTAATCGGACACAATACAGTTTCCTCATCATGGTGGCTGATTCCGTTAATTGCCAAAATGAGTCATAACTGATGACAGCAAAAATTGTTATTACTGAATGGCTTAGTCACCTCACTAACTTTCCTGGTTATCCCCCTTCATTCTCAGTCATCAGGGGAGACTACTCTGACAACGAATTCTACTTCTGGCAAGCCGTCATGACGAGGAATAATGGGTCAGTTTTTGAATATGTTTGGCGTGTACTGTAGGTCGCAACTTTCCCAAGAGAAGTAAGTACCAGTTGGTGATTGAGGCTCGACTGGACGGCGAACTCCTCGCCACCGACCCCGTTGACCATGTTGAGAGTCCCGACTTCACTCAGGAGCTGGCGTGGGAGATCGACAAGAAGGGTCTGCAGCAACATCGGATGCAACGAACAGTGATAAAAGTACAATGTTATGCCGTAGACATGCTGACCACTGCCAGAGAGGTGATTGGATATGTGATGCTTGACCTGAGGTCAGCTAGAGATAAGCAGGTGAGAGTTACCAGAGTGGTAACACCTAGGACTGGGTTGAATTGCCCGAATGTTGAATACTTGTTGGGAAGTCAGAGACATACCCTCCTCCCAGATAGGTCCCTAAAGCTTCTAAAAACCCTCACTGCAACATGCAGAGAGTTCAGATTTTGCCAGGGAAAGTCTGGTACGTGAATTTCCCAAAGGACTGCAAAATGTGGAACATTCAAACAAAATCCTGGGACAGGCATTAGCTTGCTTTTTGTGATAAGATCTGGAGATCATGGGGGGAAAAGCTTTGACAGTTTTGTGAATTTCATGGACAGGCTTGTACCAGTGTTGCAGAAACGCATTCACATCTAAATTGCTCATATAAAACCAAATATGACCACAAAGACTAAAGCTTTGAACTTAAAAGATGAGTGATCGATAACACCCGACTTGATCATCCCTCAACTCCCTCTATAGAAGTGAAGCCCCGGGTCTATTACTTTGTTCCCATGGCTCACGTCAATAGATTGTTTTCATTGGCTGCTTACTTATTAAAGAGAAACATCCTGTAAGTGGACTAGAAGTCATATGGAGGCACTACCGTGTTAGAATTGACCAGAAGGACTTCTTGTTTTATAAAACTGGAAAAGCTAAGTAGGGAAGAAACATTGGAATTCAGCTGTAACAAACTGTACATTCAACTGTAGGGTCTGTGTAGGAGCAGGGGTTCATTCAGGCTTTCAAAAATAGGGTGTCCAAAATGGGTTTCTCAGTTTTTCAGAGCAACCATGATCAATGATGCGTGACAGCGTTTTTATGGTCTCGGGTCAAATTGCTGTGTGTTATGTTGCTATGGAAACATGGGTCTGCAATAAAGTAAATTGTTTCTTACATGATCGTATCTTAATTAATTTTATATTTACAGCTAGACCGTGAGCTCCCAGAACTGCTGTTGGCAAGTTAAAGGAGACATCAATGCTTAATTGTTTACTTCACTTGTACATCCAAATACTGAATTGGGCATCATAGCTAGAGTGTCTAAGTAATTCTTTGTAGTGTCCGTTGGGATGTCCTGGCTGCCCGCCAGATGAAGGTCTATATAGGAGACATTGAGTCTTGTTGTTATGCCGTCTACTTACTTTTGGTGTCCTGTTGCAGGCTGGCAAGTGGTACCCTCTTTTGCACACCAAGTACCCCAAACTGAAGCCAGAGATTCTACTCAGCATTTACATAGACGAGGATGGAACGGAGGACACAGGCTTTAAGGCAGCTGAGGCTCCAGCCAGGAGGGGGCATTGTACGTAGATGGGTGATCTTTGTTGAAAAGTTGTCAGTATATCGTATTTGAACAGGTTGGGGCCTGTGTTCGGTTCTTCACCCAGCCTGGGTTTTCATTCAAACATCTGTGCCCGGTTGCATGAAACAGTCCCAAATTAGGGACTTAACCAAGTTCCCAAACTAGTTAGGGAAGTCCCTATAAGGATTTTGTTTAAGGACTGTTGCATGAAGAGGTCCTACCCTCTGTCCTTATTGGGAGCGCCCTAAATCCGAAGTAAGTTCCCAAAGCTGAACAATCCCGTTGATTGCCGTGGCTAAGATCGCTTAATATGGCAAAAATTACTATCAACGAGAGAATACTTGTCGCATTTACGTCCTCTGTTCCACCTTTTGAATGACTGTTTGAGTAGAGTGCACACTCAATGTGTATTATCTAAGAATTCGAGTTTCTACTGCTGTTGAGAGAGCAGACGATCTATTGTGGCCACCCATGCTAATGTAAATTAAAAAAACAGCGAACTGGTGAGAATACCAGAATCTCCGGTAGGAGTCGCCGCACTTCCCAACGCGCTGAACATTGAGATCGTCTGCTCGGGGAATTAAGTGAGACGTGGGGTAAGTCATGGCACTAGTAATTGATAAATTCATTTTACGACGGAACTACTAGTCAGTACAGTGGGGGAGATCACGCCTTTCCTGTTCAGTAACTCCAGCTTCTCTTCAAGTTCTCTAACTATCATGAATATCCCGGCCCTTGAAAATCTAAATCTTTCGTTTAGCTAACTGTCGCTAAACGTCTCAAGCGGGTTAGTTCTGTCGCAGAAAATTCTTTTTTCAACAGCAGTATGAGCTTGATCAGCCATTTTATTGCTAGGGACTCAACTTAGGGACTTACTTTTGGTAACCCCTAAAGGTGAGTCCCTATTTAATGCCTAAACTAACTGGGAACTTTTCATGCAACAGTCCTTAAAATTTAGGGACGTCCCTAAGACTTAAGGAAATCCCTATCATTTAGGGACTGTTTCATGCAACCGGGCACTGGGGCCCTTTCCGAGAAACTAATGAACATTTTACAACTAACAGTTGTTGAGGTCTGATCTTGGAATTATTTCCTTTCCAAGAATTAGTCTAGGATTTTTGCCCTCACTTCCCGACAACGGTCACTGTATGTATTAAGAGTGACTGCATGAGACCAGAACATACCTAGGTAAAATGATTAATAACTGGCACATTTTTAGTTTTGAAAAATTTTTCGTTTCTCTAAAACTGGCCAGCTTTTGTTTGGGGATAAATTTTGATCGCTGGTAACTCCAATTTTAGACAACTGCTGTGAAATACCAGTAGAAGAAAATTACGTTTCTAAGCAAGAGTGGCAACAAAGTTGTGACCAATTGCTTGATCTTTTGTTTTTACAAAGAGTCTCTTGATGCCAGTAGTTTTCATTTTTTGGAGTTGGGTCAACATAAGAGGTAATAAAACGACACCAGTTTCAAAATTCGTGACAAGTCATGTTCCCAGATTAAGACCATTTGACTGAATGATACAAGCAGGCACCCTTCGGTCATTAAATCATCTTCATGCGTTGAGGTTGGCACGTGTTAACGTTTTTTTACTAATTAGGTCAAGCTGAATTCGTAAATGTAACTATGTAAATCAAGTTGGCGGTGGTGTATCTTCTTGCCGAAGTAATCAATGGACTTCATTCAGTCTGTGGGCTGTAGTGTGTAATAAGGAACGCTAATTCGCTTTGTTAAAAACTAAACTAAGGATTCCAGCCCCAAGCATGAACTGAGTTAGTGGTGATAATTTCGAGTTAGAATTTTTTTTCAACAGTCCTAACCTCTGAAGCAGTCAGAGCAGTCCGCTACTTCTCTCATATAATCTTATAGAGTTGATAAACTGTAAAAATTTTCTATGTTACTCGAAGTCAACCTGAAGATGTTGTTGTACAATTCTAAATTCCTTGCAGTGCCGCCAGATAGTTCGACTTCCGAGGACGTCTCCGTAGGCTACGTCAACCTCCGGCCGATACTGTATGAAGATCAAGGATATTACCAGCTGGGTCCTGAGGATGTGTGTGCCGAGTTCTTCACTTTATCCATCACTGTGGCATTTGCAGCTAATCTAACGCAGGTGATATAATCTTCACTTGTGTTGGATGAGTAGTAGTGTTTCAACAATGGCGTCTCGTGGAGGGGCCGCGTTCCTTAGATACGAGAACCTGTCAAAAACGCAAGACTGCGAGATATCTAGAAGTATTACAAGGGAAGCACGTGATCACACCAGCTTCCTTCGCGAGATTCTTGCGTCTCTGCTCAGAAGTGGAGTGGCATTGTTTACTTGCTCGCTGCATGTCATCTCCTTTGCACCACATTTCATTATTTATGATTTACGGTTTTGTCTAGTTGGCGTACAGTACATACCAAAAGTGTTCAGACGAAATTACCCAGAATTCCCGTCTTGACTTCTTTGGAAGAATCCGAAATCATCGTCATAGTAACCTTCCCTCATGATCGAAAATGAAGGGAAGTAACAGAAAAGTAGGCGGTTGAGCTTTGTGTAATAAGAATTTCGCCGCCATGCTAGTTATTGCCAATCATTTTTGCTGTTGACAGAATTAGTTGTCATGAAAAGGAAACACCATTTTGTCTGATTTCATTTGATATGTATTCTATACACGCACACACACACACACACACACGCACACGCAAACATATTCTTTGTTGTAGCTCCTGTCGTGTAAAAGACTACTGAATAGAATTTTTAAGAACTTTCTTCTTGGTTTGAATAAACCTTAAATCTAGTTTTAACGTGTAAGTGTGATTTGAGAAAGAATTTAAACTAGATTTGTCATCAGCTTAATACTATCGTGGTTGTGCAGTGTTCTCTGCAAGGCTTAAGTTAAACATGGTGCAGTAAGAAAATGTAACGCTGACGGAGAAGCGTTCTGCATTCTCGTTAAAAGTATTTTTTCCAAATGTTTAGGTCATGATAATTCCAATGAAATCAGTGACATTGTGACTGCAGTGGTCACTATTTTGAGAAACGCTGCTGCCATAACTCAACGGTATTTAGCTATATAGTAAAAATTTAAATTTGGTGAACAAATATTTGGTCGTGGGGTTTGCAGTTTGAGTGTGATCTTCTAATTTGTGCATGGTGGCTCAAATTTTGAGCATTGTGCATCACCCGCTCCAAAGGCCTAGTGAGAATGTTGCCCTATGCATGTAATCATGTTTTAGGTTAAGAGTCCTTATAAGTACTTTGTATTTATCTTCAGTTAATCCCCACATCTGTGCCCCTACCATCGAGTACCGGCGGATATTTCTTCTACTTCACCCTACTTGGCAACGACGTCACCAACGAATCCTTCTTCGACCTGATGAATCCGAACTTTCCAGCTGAGCGCGCATCCGTTCGACTGAGGAGCAATGTTGATGCGCTGCGGTCGTTCTTCAAGAAACAGCCCGGTATTCAGGTACTGTGTTCACATGACCAGGTACTGTGTTCACTTGACCAGGCACTGTGTTCACATAACCAGGTTTCTGTTGGCAACAGCGGTCGATGGTAATCCAATCATGTGTAGCACACGCCAAAAATGAAGCTGCCGTGTGGTCTGTACAAACAGGAATCATGTTGAAAGTCTCAGTTTTGGAGAAGGGGAATTTATCACGCAATACTACTGGAAACTAAAAAACATCACGGAACTGCGACGACAATTGATCTTACCACGTTAATAAATGATGCAATTTTACTTTAAACACATTTTTGATCGTCAATTTGCTAATAATGTCATTTGAAGTGTGAGTAAGTTTTTTGGACACCCTGTACTGTTTATCTGCTATGGTGGTCGATGTCACTTACAGTGAAACAAATAATAATTATGATGAGCGATGACCCTTTGTGACCATGGCGTCCTTGGTGGAAAATAGCATTGTTGTCTTTTTAAATTTCTGTTAAATTTTTCATAATTCTCAGTGGTTACAGATGACCACCATGATGACTAATTTCATTGGTGCTCGGCCATCGTAACAGGGAATTCTGGGTCTGTTTACTTTTGACATGCACTGTACTTTAGTCACCTCTGAAGAAATGGGTGCAAAATGTCAAATCTAGGTCATTTTTCCATTGGCTCTGTTGTTCAGGGCCTGAAAGAACCAGCTCTAATTTAAAGTCCTGGAGCGTATTCATTCATGCTAGGTTGGCAAAATAGGCATGTCTCTGCAAAACACCGGCATGTATATCGGGATCAGTGTCTGGTCTTGCTAACATTCAATCACGAATGACGCGGTGTTTTCTGATATTCCTCAAGTTGTCTATAAACATTTAGTTAGGTGACTACTGTGCACATGCCTTGCTGGCACCAAATCCCAGTAGCCCATCTGGACACTATAAAGTCACTAACTGATAGTTAATAAAACCTTTTCTGTTTTCTAGGTCCATTTGTGTTGTGGCGACCAGTCACTAGGTAACGCTGTTATCCCACTGGACTCTCTATTGAAAAAGGAGAGTACTGAGATCTTCATGAAGCCTGTCAGCATTGAAGGAGCATTTGAGGTAATGTCGTGAGTAATTGGCGATGTTTGTTCTAACTGGTAAAAAGTTGCTGAAATTCTTGCTAATTGGAAAATGATTTTTTCTAGGTTTTCGCTAGGAAATGTCGACAGAAATCGACGGAATTTTTTGAAAGCTGTCGTATGTTCTTATTCTTTTGCCTTACTTTTGCATTCATTTCGTTAACAATTCAGTTTTTCATTCTCTACAAATGTCACTGCTTGTGCACAAGGGGGCGCTCAACTGGGATGGCCATTTTGTTGGTACTGGTATTTGGGAGTGTTGGTCTTGAATTTGTGTTTGTCAGAAAAAACAATTCAAGTTCGAAATATGACTGTAGGGCTGAAGCCAGCTCCTCTAGTTTTCCGTGTTTGCACTAGGTTTGTCAGTTTTGGTAATTTTGTTTCTTAAATCATGTCAAACTTATTTTAAGAAACCGTAATACACTATCTTCATTACCAGGGATCAAATTTCTTAAACGATTCTGTTTAAGTATTTACAGTAGGCCGATCAAGCTATTTTTAAAATCCATAATCATCACAAAATCTATGCCCAGATGTGTTTTTCTCAAAAATCATGATTTCATACAGATATTGCCATATTTTCCACAAACACAAATTTTGGCATGAAACTGACAAATTCTGTTACTTTAATCTGTGATCCACAAAAGGTGTGTATCTGAAATTTTCTTTTAATGCCATTTAGCCTAATAGCTCAGCTGTCAAAAGTTACGACAGGTTGTGAAAGTTACATGCGAAAAAAATCATGTTTGTGGAAATTACGGCGATATGGATGAAAAATTGCAGACCTCAGCGGGGATTTCATTGTCTTGCTTCAACAGCAAGATTCAACAATTCACTCAAATAATTCAGTTTGAAGTTTAATATTTTGACTTGGCCAACGTAGTGGTTTTGGGGTCTTTAAATGGAACAGTGTGGTTACAAAGTTCACCATGTCAACACTGCTTATTGTGAGGTAATACTCTTTTGTCTTCTTCTAGCTCTGTCCGCCTAATCGATGGAAGAGCCAAATGCAACCATTACCAGAAAGCCTACAACCAAATGTGGGAGTTTCTGTGGTGCTGAGGAAGGAAATTGATGAGGTTAGATTTGTCTTGTCAGGGATTGAAATGTGGCAGGTCTGAGATTTACTTGTCGAATGTATCGAATGGAGACCCATTTCTCAGAAGAGTTAGGATTTTGAATGGTCACATTTTATTGAATCTTGGGATTTTGTTAACTTCATTTTCAATTCAGGTTGCATAGTTCGTTATCAGCTCTTCATCAACACAAACCTGGTTGAAGGCATGACTACTCTTTGTTAATATATACTAGCTTGTACTCTACACAATCTCATGTTTTCCACCGTGCAGTTGTGCAGCAAATCATTAAGATACATAACGGACAAACAAGTTAAAAGAGTTGCTATACTTGGGGACCACATGTTTCATCGTCATGGAGGAAGTGAAATAAACAGTGATATAAACAGTGTCAGCAGGTCTAATTCATCAGTACTTGTACTAGTACTACTACCCACTTCTACTACTGTTACTATTTTTGCCACCACCATCTCCCACCACCGCCATGAGGATGTTATGTAACAGGATGACAATTTTCTCCCACTCTCTGCTCAGTCGAGAAGTATACAACTGAGCTCTCACCATGCATGTTTTTGCGTGTGTATGTTGCAGCTTGCTGCCGGTAACCTCAAGATCGCTGAAGAAACTGGAGAGAAAGCCCGTGACCAGCTCCCTGTTGATCCAGCAGCTGGGACCGCCTCTGGTGGTGAAAACAAGAGTGCCAACACAGCAGACGCAGCACCAGGTGGCGCTCTGGCTGAGGCTACTTCAGCACCTCCTGGTGGGGACACAGATGATGATTTGAGCAGCATGGTAGCAGAGAAACCTCTTATGGGTAAACATGCTGCCTGTAACCGGATTTGCTCAGATTTGATGCTGTAGTTCCCATATTTTGCTAAAATGGTAAAATCTCACTAACGTAGGACACAATATGGCCGACATGTGAAAACTTATTTTACCATTTTTTCTTTGAAACTTAAGACTTACATGTTCAAGACAGTAAAGTTTTGTTCCACAGCCACCATCAGACAAAGTTTTGAAAAATTGTTGGCGTTCACAACAATGTTAGAACCCCTTGGAAAATAAAAACGACATTTTTGGCTATTATTTTCGTCAGAAGTTGGTGTCAGAGATTTACCAGTAGTCGTATTTCTCACCTCCCATGACATTCGTTAGGTTTCATTGATCATCATGCAACAGGTGCATCTCATATCTTATCTCTGACAACAGAGTTGAGAAATGTTTCAAGGGTGGTTGAAGTTGGCTCTTCTGTCTGTTATTGATGAGTCAAAAGCCTTTCATTATGTGGTACTACAGACACCTTATCTATTTTTGCTGTAACTGTTATCATATTTAAATAATTTTAAATTTCCATTTTTTGTTCATAGGGAATTTTTGCATGCCACATTTTATACTTCTATTGACAAAGAGTTGACGTTTTTGACAGCTGTCAAAACTGGCACCTGATGTTTTCTGTATTATCATTATACTTAATATTTATTTATTTATTCTGGGTAGTCTCTTCAGTGTGAAGCGTTGGTCCCTCTGAGGACACACGCAGAACTGTAAACAATCATACAGATTAAACAATAATAGGTGACTAAATTCGCTTTCCCATTAGAGGCGAAACTTTGCTGTCCAGTGGTAAAGGTAAGCAAAGTTTCGATGAAGCTTCGGTAAAGGTAAGTTCCCCTAATGGGAAAGCGCCTTATAGCAAAAGTATGGACTACAAAAGTAATTAAATTAGGCAAGACAGGGTTAAATTTTTAGTATTACACAAAATTGTATATAAGACTATAATTTAAAATCTAAAAACAAAATAACTCGAGGACTAGACATGGCTAATTCTAAATATTGATCTTAAGACAGCATGTCTTGTTTTAAACTGGGATTCTTGTATAGCATTTAGCCTGAAGGGAACTGAAGTATTATGTGACGCTATGCCACTGCAGGAGAATGAACGTCATTTAGACATGTTCTGGTCGAGCATTTGACTGTGTTTTATTAATGTTTGAAAAATGATTTGTAAGATAAGCCAAACCGGAGTGGAGAACTTTGTACAACGCACCATACATTCTAAATGAAATGTCCTGTCTTCTGGTAGTGTATAGGATGTTTGTTGTCAGAAATGGGCTTGTCCTGATATAAACCCGTGCTCCCTAGGATTATACGACCAACCCTGTTATATATGTGTTTATTGAAGAGTCTGAAATTTAGCATGTGCATTGATATTGTGATATAGCTGTGAAAAGTTTTCTCAAATTTTTCATTGTGACGTGACATTTTTCAAGTTATTTGTTGGTTGGTCATTGCGTAGAAAGTTCTTGTTTGAGTTTGCATTGCTCTTTTGTCAATTGACCCTTTTTGTACAATTGTCACTCCCTCTTGTGGTCATGTGCGCTACTTGTATGTTTTCGCTACAGACGATGGCCATCAAGCCAAGGCTACTGTGCATCTTCCCGCACATCCTTCTGTGGATGACTCCCACCAAGTGAGGTTCAAATCTCCCATGCCCCAGGAGGCGCCCCTTTCCTACACACCGCCGCACGTTGCAGTACCTCCCCATCTTAGGCGCTACTCTTTCTCCGTGGAGCTGGCGACAGTACGCAGCCTGGACATTCAACACCCAGTCAACATCTTCCTCAGGTGATAAGTCACAACCTCACACCCCTCTTCTAATTTGAACTCTGCCTCACTGATAAGGGAAATTGTCTTGTGTTTGAAGATTTACTACAAGTGATATGTTTCATGGCAGTTGACACGTGCCAAGTTAACATTGTTATGAAATCAATACTGATACTGGAATGGTAAGCTTTTTCTAAAACTTTGAAGAAGTTTCATCTGAGTTACATGTCTGTTGCATTTGTTCATCGTATTTATTTACTCTTTCAATGTCATTTTTTTAGAACTGAGATTTGGTTGATAAACGTAACTTGTTTGACATTTCAAACTCGTATCCCAAAACTTTCAATTTGTGTCAAAACTTTGGCAGTGGGCCATCTAGTAACCGATCAACAGAAATTTTTCCAAAAAATTAAAACTGCAAAAAAGCTTGATTTTTGTTTGGGATTTGATGAAACTGTAGTTATCTCCCATGAAATTGATGACTCATTACTATATCTTAAGGATGGGCGAGCGCCATACTCGCCAATCTGTGCATTGGCAGTGAATGTATAAGTTGCCAAAATGTGCTTTTGTGAAAGAGTTAATGTAGAAATCTGATGCATTTCAACGTTATTGGTATTTCTGCATGTCAAGCAAAGGAGTCAGGCTTTGTAAAATGATAAAATAAGAAATTTAGAAATGATATTTGTGTAAATTAACTGAGGAATTATCTCTAAGCTTCCACGTCTGCTGTTTCTTCTCCCAGGTATGTGTACTCTTTCTTCGGTTCGTCAGCACCCATCACAACCCACCCCGCTGTGGAAGCACGTCGTAACACACAGGTAACATTGCCTCGCTCCTACTGCGCCTTCGATTTCGCCACGACCGCACAAGAACTGAAAGACACGTTTCACAGGTACACTGGGCCGCCTGTTAAGCTTATTTGTAATTTGTCGAGTGTCACGTAATATTACAATGTTTACCATTTCTGATATTAATTCAGTGTTTTATGCCAGCCATGTTGGTGCTGATCATTTCTTCCAAGCCGCATATGTTTTTCTCGTTCTGTAGTTGTGGTGTAGCAAAAGGGAAGGAAATGTTAATAGCGTAAATGTTGAACTGTCAGAATTTGTTATTTTAATTCATTGCATGGCCAAATAAGTAGTACAAGAAGATCTGCTGTTCACAGCGCCGTCTTTTCCACGGAGGCATTGCGCAAAAAGCTTGTTACACTGTTTAAAAGCTGATCGGTTGAAAACAAGACTGAAAATGTGATCTTAACCCTTATCCTGCGCTAGGCGAGGTCAGCCGACATGCCAATTATCCTATTAAAATGCGTTGGGTGTACTCAATCGACTATAATAAGTTACAGCTGGGCTGCGCTAGGAAAGTGCACTCACCCCAGCACACTTGTGATTTTCATTTAGAAATTGTAAGAGCCCTGGAATGTTGTTTAGATATGTGACCATGAGCATTCCATACTTCACAACTTCCTCTACTGTTCTCCAATTTAAACCATATGGCTGTGATTACTAGTTTGGGAGATATTGGCAGGTTTATGTAAGTGTAGACATAGTTTCATTATATGGCTGGAGCCATACGGGAGAGGATGACAGTGGATCAGTTTACTTTCACCAAGGCTGTGATAAAGACTTATATATGGTGAAATTCTCCATTAAATTCTGCACAAGTTTTGTATTGACTTCTTTTCTGTTAATTTAATATTTCCCCTTCAAATTTCCAATTTAAAATTGTTAGGTCATTTGTCTAGGTGACCTCCACAACAGCTTAGTGTACAGCAGTAGTGGTGACCTACTTAGCTGAGCACACAGGGAAAGTAGTCTGAATAGAGGCTCAGCAGGATAAGGGTTAATAGTAAATTGGCCAGATATGTGATTTTCTTAATGGTACTGCATATTTGGAGACCCGTAACCCTATTCAAAATGGTTTTATACAAAATTATTGTAAAATGTACTCTTTGTTACAAAGTCGGCATTAAGAATTTATAATTACGTATCTTATGGGCATAACACCTAATACAATCTAGGTCCTAGAAAGCGTCGCATCCACACATTTTTTCTTTGAATTGGCACATCTAGACTGATTCGTCGTTAAGCTGTATAACAAACATTCAAATGAGAATTCAAATAATTCAGTGTTTTTGATACATTTTCAGGCAGTTTTGGTATCTTAACGCCCACATCTCCCTAGTAGATCTTGACATGTTATGAAAATTTGGGGGAGTTTTAAATGTGCAAGAAGAGCCACTACCTCGTGGTAACAACTCAGAGTTGTTAAATCCCTATCCAGTAGCAATGACTTTTGCTCTTTTCTTCATCAATGAAAATCTCAGCTCTCACTGTTTCTTTAGGATTCCTCTGGTCATCGAGGTTTATGACCGCAGCAAGCAGTTGAACAAGGATGTCTTGATTGGTGTGAGTCAGCTCCCTCTGGCTGCAATATTGGACACTAAACGAAGTGAAGCTGTGGTAAGTTGTTACAAAATGTCCATTGTTTCTTCAACGGTCAAAGATCCTTGCAACGCTTTTGAGGACAAGCTGAAATGACATACTTCAAACTTAAATAAAACAGATTGGTGGCTGTGAATCTTGTTGTTGAAACAGCCATTGAAGTCCTCGTATTAAGAATTGAAATCACTGGAAGATGTGAACCAAAACAAAGATGGTGCTGTCTGAGGCTTCATTTTTCACTTGCATTCCAGTATTCTCATTTCTGTGATCCTAGCACTTGGGTTTACTTTTTTTCAAACCTAACGTAATTTCTAACAAACAAACTGTCGTTGATGTATTGATGCCCAATATTGGTAACATGAGCAATTGCGCTTGACACGTTCATGTACTTAGAAGTTTGCCATTGCATGAGCCGCAGCCGATCCAAATTAATCACACTATCCGTGAGTCATTCTAGTTTCTTTCTTAGCTCAAGATTTTTTAATTGCTTAAAAGCAAACAAAACCTTGTTTTTTGTGATTTCAACCAACCCTCGTTCTCGCACTTGTTCATGCATTATTATCGTCCGACTTCAGTGATAAAATCAGGATTCAGCTAAAAACTCGTACTCTCTGTGTCACAGACGGGACATTATGGTTCTTGGTGGGTGGTCTTTCCCTGCAATTGCCGTGTAATGCTCCTAAAGCGTAGGTCAGGCTTTCCCGTTTAACAGACTTTGAAAAGAGTTGCTACAAACTTTTTTAGTTGTCGAGGGTTACACATCATTGGTTTGTTTGTGAGAACTGGTTGGTAACGTCATTTTTGATACGTGTTAACAGGCCAAAACCGGGCTTGTTATCCTTTTAACTTACATTAGTTTTTTAAGTTGACTTACTTTATTTGCAGAATTTTATCCAGGTCCGTTTAGTAAGCAACACAAAGAATTAACGAAATCCCCAGTTATCTTAGCATTTCTCCTAATTTAATGCCCTTGAAGAATAGCCAACTTTAAAGTAAAATAAATTGAGAATGAGGCGGTTTATTAAGCCAAAAATAACTCCTAAGAGTTCTATTCCTATCATAGTATAATCATAGAAAACGGGAATGGTTAACTTGCTCTGTTTTACAACTCAATTATCTGACGGTTCTCAAAATCAAATCAAAACATTCGACACCCCATGGTATAAAAGAGATGTCTCAAGGTAATAGTTACATTACAAAACAGCAATAATAGCTTTTGGCATCAGAAGGCCAGGGATTTTGTTTTCTTTAGTTGTATTGTGTAGACTAATCAGTTATCTGTTTTTTCTCCTATGTATATAAATATTTTAATTTTGGGAATAAAAGTTCTCTTCCAATGTATTTTATAGAGGGGGGTTGACGGAACGCCGGCACAAAAGTTGACTGGAACGATTCCCATTCTGTTACCAGAGGGGTGAGTACTGTTGGCTAGAACAGCTGCAGTCACTGAAAACTTTCACTGGCTTTCAGTTGTGCTAATGTTTCTCCACTTTGCATTAAGTTTCATAATTATTATACTAATCACTTTGGTTTTACTGTGGAATGAACGTTGGGAGACTATCAAAGCGTGCAGGAGACACTCCAATGCATATGTGGGGTAATTATAGGTAGCTGGATAGTGGGAAAATGAACCTAGATTTGGGCTGACAAAGAGCAATGCTTGGTGTCAAAACCCAATGTTCAGCCTACACACCAATCTCTACTCTGTGAAGCAATGCATGCTTTACAGGGTTTCATACAGGCCTTTTAAAAAGGTTAAAAATTCTGATTTAATCCCATGTTACTCTGGTTGAACACTCTTGCAATGTTTTTCTACAGTGTGCTACAGAAGTATGAAGCAGTTGCTGTTCAATTTAATAATGGTTAAAGTCCTTCCGAAATCAAAATATTTTGGCATCTTTTACCCTCCTCTGTATGCAGCTACTGTTCAGAATGAAATGGTTTTCAATCAGCACTGACATTTTTGGCCCACCCTGTATAACAATTTAGTGTTTCTTCCTGTCTAGAGGTGGCGGTAAGCTGGGTGAACTTGACTTCACGTTGATCCTAGAGGATCACGGTGCCTATGAGCCACACACCATCCAAGTGCCAGAGAGTACCACAGAGGTAAGGCAGCTGGGCCAGTTACTCTGAACTGATGTGTAACATCACTTAATGTCCCTGTACACTTAACAAATGCCTAATGTCCGAAGACTTGGTACGGCAAAATCTTTACTTTTCACATTCATAAATAAATCTAAAAAGGTCGTGAGAAATAGTGAATTGTGTAAATTTTTAAATAACACGTTCTAGAAAACGCGATATCGTGTTGCCATGCTTTTAGGCCCATGGGCCTACATCCGAAATAATGCCTTTTTGGCAGCCTCTTTTTTTACCCTAGTGGTTTGTATATTGGCGCATGCACCTAAGTTTGGCATATAAGCCCAGGTAATGTCCCTTGCATAGGCCCATATACATTAATTTGCACTTTTTAAAAAATAACTTGTTTTTCACGAACGACATTTTTGCATATTCCTGCACCTTTAGGCTCATGGGTCTATATTTGAAATAATGCCTTTTTTCTTGGCCTTTTTTCCCAAGTGCCTCGCATATTGGTGCATGTGCTTAGGTTTTGCATTTAAGGGCAGTTCCGCATAGATGCCCATGGGCCTAATGGTGCTGCAATACTGTATTATCTGTACCAAGTGGCAAGTCAGATTTGCTCTTTTCTGCGCAGTCGTCAGAAACCATCCATGTTGAGCCAGCCAAGAAGGCCCCCGTCCCTGCAGCAAGCCCCAGGGCCCCGACGGAGAGTCTGGAATACAGAGCAGCTGTGGAACTTGAACTATGGAAAGCTGCTCAGGAAAAGCTGTTTGAGGCTCACGTAAGTTGAGTCCTGTGAGCTATGTACCGTACAGTTTGTAATAGGAAAATGACTCAAAGCTATGAGGGTGTTGAAGGCAGTATGGGAGAAGCTGTTTGAGACTCATGTAAGTTGAGCCCTGTGAGCTAGTTGAAAGACAGGTTGGGAGGATTACAAATCTGTAGATAATTTGATTTTTTCTATTAGTGAGGTGTTCAGTGAGTACCAACGTGTCTATTTGCGGTTTTGATTGAATCTTGATTGTCTTCATGGTTTTACAGAGAATGTTTAGCATAATGATGAAGGGTTTATTTTTTCCTCTACCAGAGTATTTTATTTTTACGTTAATGTTATACAACCAGGCTTTCTTGTGTTGTTTCAGTTACGAGAGCGAGAGAGCGCACACATGAAGGCTCTGTCTGCCGAATGGAAGAAACGTGACTCTGAAAGGGAGTCGGTCTTCCAAAAGAGGGTACAATTATGTTGCGCATATGTGTCTGTTTTATCATATTATCTTTTTGTTTCTGTTGGACCGTCACATCTGCTTTGTGAAACTAAATAGTTAACTATTATTTGGTTTCGTGGGACCCGTTTTATCAAAGATCGCGTGTCGAATCATGGCCAATAAGGTCGTAACTGGTTTTAATTTGCGCATAGTTCATTGACGCAGGGCATGAGGGTGTTAAGTCTGCATATGAAAAATGATCAACTTGATAATAGATGCAATGCTTGCTATTACGTGATTACAACTGTCTTATATACGACCAGGCTTACGACCTTTCAACAAAATGGTGGACTGCAGTTTTCTTTTGTTCTCATTTATTACTCTCAAATAAGGGAATAATGACGTTCGGTACATTATATTCAACATTTCATAACTCAGAAAGATTTGGACTCCGACTGCCAATAATGAAGCTGCACAGTTACATCAGCATTTTAACTCTGCCATTTCATTTTAATTTTTACTTGTTTTGTTCAGTAATTTTTGTTTTATCACAAGGTTGAAATTCCCCTGATTGCTCACAAAGAGGGATATTATTTAGATTTTCAAATAAATCTCATCTTTGTGTTGCATTTTCACTGCTCAAGTTGGAGAATGTTGTCAAAACTGAAAGTCAGATAGTGCTATACATGGCCATGGTGACTGTTGAAAGGTCAAATGCTGCCGACCTAACCTATAGCTCTAAGTAGGTCACAGTGCTGCACCCTGTTGTCTTTTTTCCAGCTAAGTGAATACAACATGCTTGAGAAGCAGCTGAAGACTGCTGTGGCAGATCTGAACAAGAGGGAGGGACAGATTAAGGATGTGGAGTCAGAGGTGCGTATATGGGGCACAGGGGAGACATAAATAACAGTTGCAGGATGTTGGTGAAAAATAATCATTTTGTCATATGCTCTACATGATGCAGGTCACCGAATAGGTCACACAAATGAATTTAATTAACGCTTCTTTCGGTTCTGCCACGTTCATTTTTTAGTCATTTTGATCGCCCATACTTTTTACACTTTGTCACTTGGATAGGAAAATACTGCTTCCACAACTGAACACTAGATGGAGTTGCTAGTTGGTAGCCCAGTCACGTCAAAATCATTCTCAGAACGTCTGCGCCCATTTTAACATCTTGATGAAACGATCTAGGGACCGAAACAGGCAGACAAATCGACGCCATCTACAGCAGTCATGCATACTGTATAACGTTTAGTTGGTCCCCATTGGGTCTTTTTGGCCCATTTTCACAATCGTACCGAGAACTGCCTCAGTGTTACGGGCCTTTACAGGCTTTAAGACCATCGTTGTATTGTCCTTTGTTTTGATTTTGAAGGTGACCCGGTTAAAGGCCGATCTTCAACGTGAGCATGAAATGAAGTTGAAGGAATTACAGGAGGCATCCAAGAGGGTGAAGGAAGAGGCAGATCACAGAGTTCACTTGGAGAGGTGAGAGGTGAAAGGTGAAAAGCTGCAAAAGTCTTAGTGTATTGTGTTTATGTTCTATTTTAATTGAGTTGCTCAACCTTTTTGAATCTTTGTCCTGTAACAAGAAATAAGTCTGTTATCTACGATTACCTTTTTATTTACTTCTTTTCGAAATTTGCTATTAACTAGACAAACACTACATTTACTTGAAGACGTTGTGTCCTTTGGCAATTACATCGCTACAGCCGTGGTAGTTTAACAGCCATTGCTAATTTTCCGTGTTCTGCGTTCATTCACAAGAATATTTTCCAAAGCCATTGAGGTACCCTCCCGATGATGATACCTGAACAGCAACGCCAGTTTCCTAGTGTGCCGCATCCTCGGAAATTCTTTTGTTACCGAAACGCAACATCTTTCTGTCACACTCTTGTTTATTAATTATTCTGATTTTCAATGACTTACTGCGGTCTAATGTAATATCATTGGAAAATACTAAATCTAAACTGGGACTGGGCTTGTAAGCATTGCTGGCGACAGTTTTTTAAAATGTTTATTACTAGAAATATAATTTGTATTTGTTAAGCCCAGAAAGCATTAGAAGGTACAATATCTGGGCATACAATGTTATGTATATAAGATTAGCCACTAGACAGATTTGAACCCATGACCTCTCAGTGGTTACAGTTCTATGCTTTCTTAGTAGAGCTAAAATCCAATGCAGAATGTATCTTAGTATTTTTAGCGTATCTGAATGATGAGGGCACTGGCCACTCCAATGTCGGGAATCTTCGATTTCAAATAAAATCACAAAAACATAACTTACGATTTTGAATTATATTGTCAACAATAATCCCAAGAATGTGTTTTGTCTCAAAAGCCTTAAAATTGACCTATCTCATCACATGAAATTTGAATTTTTACCCGAAGCATGCCACGCGATTGGTTATTATGATTCATGCTCAAGTCTCCAAGGTAACGTTTGGCCTATCTCGAATTTCACAGAGGATTTAGTTCAAATAATACTCAGCTGACAACTTCAGTCTCGTTGGATTAACTGTGTTACCCGTTTGTTTAAAAATAGTCACCATAATTGCTTGTACGCTGTTGTTGAATGTAGGATTTGAGTAGAATTGTTCAGGCGTAGGCTAGACTCTGGACATTCATGTAAGGTAATGTTTAAAACCCTCTTGACATCTTTTAAATAATTTAAAGTAATTGTATATACACCTTATTTACGCAGTCGCCACTTTAGTAGTGAGCCTGTTTTTAGGTTTAAAAAACAATGCATTTGAGACATAAATTTAACGAAGCACGCGAAAAAAATCACACTTAGTGCTGTGATTAAGCGCAGAATGAATTTTTTTATAAAACCTAAAAAGAGGCTCACTTTTAAAATGGTGACTGCGTGAATAAGGTGTATTGATTCAGCATTAGAGTTAATAAGTGTATTTGAAAAGAATTGACAATCCGTAATTGATTGAGACCAGGCTCCACAAGTTGACTTGTCTCTGAGCATGGTCTCGAGCAATGACGAACGTCTTTTTTTTCCGAATCCAGAACCTCTTTTTCATTTGAGTAAAGTGCAAGTAGAGATCTGTGTAGTAACGGAAAGAAGTCCACATCGAAAATAAGTTAGATTTTCTTACGGAACATGACATGTAGCCACTTTACATATGTCTGCTTCACTGTAATGTTACAGTTTAACACGTTTTAGTTAAAGGTGAAAACCAAATTGTGTTTAGTGTCAGCTGTTAACAGAATTTAAGCCGTCATGACGGGAAAAATGGCATCTCGTCTGATTACTTTTGTGATGGTGATGAAAGTGGTGGCGATAATGGTATTCTGTTCTTCTCTTACTTCAGACAAAAGTGTGCTGAACTTGAAGAAAGAATTACAAGATTGAAGTCTGAGGTAAGAACCAGCGTCCGAAACTATTACCTAATGTTTGTACCACGAGTGACTCAAAGATTTAATGTCAGCTATATTATTACTTAATACTCATGTCCTCAATTGACTTTCCCCTATGTTCTTACAGCTGGCCCAGGCTGATCACAAGTGTCAAAGCTTGGACCAGGAGTTCATGGCTTACAAGGAGAAGCAGGGTAGCAGACCAGAGATCAAGCTGCAGTCAGAGATAAACGTGCTTACACTGGAGAAGGTACTGTANATTGGAAAATACTAAATCTAAACTGGGACTGGGCTTGTAAGCATTGCTGGCGACAGTTTTTTAAAATGTTTATTACTAGAAATATAATTTGTATTTGTTAAGCCCAGAAAGCATTAGAAGGTACAATATCTGGGCATACAATGTTATGTATATATGATTAGCCACTAGACAGATTTGAACCCATGACCTCTCAGTGGTTACACTTCTATGCTTTCTTAGTAGAGCTAAAATCCAATGCAGAATGTATCTTAGTATTTTAAGCGTATCTGAATGATGAGGGCACTGGCCACTCCAATGTCGGGAGTCTTCGATTTCAAATAAAATCACAAAAATATAACTTCCGATTTTGAATTATATTCTCAACAATAATCCCAAGAATGTGTTTTGTCTCAAAAGCCTTAAAATTGACCTATCTCATCACATGAAATCTGAATTTTTACCCGAAGCATGCCACGCGATTGGTTATTATGATTCATGCTCAAGTCTCCAAGGTAACGTTTTGCATATATCGAATTTCACAGAGGATTTAGTTCAAATAATACTTCTCCGCTGACAACTTCAGTCTCGTTGGATTAACTGTGTTACCTGTTTGTTTAAAAATAGTCACCATAATTGGTTGTACGCTGTTGTTGAATGTAGGATTTGAGTAGAATTGTTCAGGCGTAGACTAGACTCTGGACATTCATGTAAGGTAATGTTTAAAACCCTCTTGACATCTTTTAAATAATTTAAAGTAATTGTATCTACACCTTATTTACGCAGTCGCCATTTTAGGAGTGAGCCTCTTTTTAGGTTTAGAAAACAATGCATTTGAGACATAAATTTAACGAAGCACACGAAAAAAATCACGCTTAGTGCTGTGATTAAGCGCAGAATGAATTTTTTTATAAAACTTAAAAAGAGGCTCACTTTTAAAATGGTGACTGCGTGAATAAGGTGTATTGATTCTGCATTAGGGTTAATATGTGTACTTGAAAAGAATTGACAGTCCGTTATTGGTTGAGATCAGGCTCAACAAGTTGGCTTGTCTCTGAGCATGGTCTCGAGCAATGACAAACATCTTTTTTCACGAATTCAGAACCTCTTTTTCATTTGAGTAAAGTGCAAGTAGAGATCTGTGTAGTAACGGAAAGAAGTCTACATCGAAAGTACAATTTTCTTACAGAACATGACGTGTATCCACTTTACATATGTCTGCTTCACTGTAATGTTACAGTTTAACACGTTTTAGTTAAAGGTGAAAACCAAATTGTGTTTAGTGTCAGCTGTTAACAGAATTTAAGCCGTCATGACGGGAAAAATGGCATCTCGTCTGATTACTTTTGTGATGATGATGAAAGTGGTGGCGATAATGGTATTCTGTTCTTCTCTTACTTCAGACAAAAGTGTGCTGAACTTGAAGAAAGAATTACAAGATTGAAGTCTGAGGTAAGAACCAGCGTCCGAAACTATTACCTAATGTTTGTACCACGAGTGACTCAAAGATTTAATGTCAGCTATATTATTACTTAATACTCATGTCCTCAATTGACTTTCCCCTATGTTCTTACAGCTGGCCCAGGCTGATCACAAGTGTCAAAGCTTGGACCAGGAGTTCATGGCTTACAAGGAGAAGCAGGGTAGCAGACCAGAGATCAAGCTGCAGTCAGAGATAAACGTGCTTACACTGGAGAAGGTACTGTATTGTGACGCCAGTGTCTATCACGTATCTGTCAGGACTTCCTTGCTCTGTGCTTTGTTTCATCTTGATGCTGCTCACTTCCAATTCACTACACAACTGTAAAACTTCATTGACATCAGGATGACAAATGCCAAACTAATTTTTGTCTACGTTAGTCATTAGCACGACAGCAGTATGCGATTGCGATCCAAGTGCCCCACAGACCCGAAGTATTGCGGGTTAATTCTGCTGGATAAAAGAGGGCGCTGTGGTATTCAGGGTACTGGCTAATAGTTTCTTCCATGGAAACAAATATAATTCACCTGCGACTGACACAATGAGCAGTCTTATGGTTGGTTTTACTTGACAATGCCTTAAATCGTCTTTCAGGGGATGGAAATAGTTATCCATTATGAAATGAAACTGTTTCAGACACATTATTGCTGGGTGAGTTAGCTGGTTTATAATTTTAGTTTCAGTTGCTAAACACAACGGACATGCCCCAATAATGGTATTATAGTTTTATAATTTATGATAATGTAATTTTGTTGACAGGCGGAGCTGGAGAGGAAGCTGGATTCCTTGTCCAAGTCCAAGTTACATTATAAACAACAGTGGGGTAAGGCGTTAAAGGAACTGGCTCGACTGAAGGAACGCGAGCAGGCAACGGCACGACGTAACCTTAAGAAGCAACAACAGGAGCTGGAGCACATGCGACTGCGCTACCTGGCGGCTGAGGAGAGAGACATCGTACAGAGCGAGAAGCAGGAGCTCGCGTACATCAGGGAACAGCTGAACATGTGAGTGGCATTTTTTGCTGAGTGTGATTGGGGTTGGTTGTCGGATACATTATGCCTTGAAAAATATAGAAATTGTGGAAAATGACCAGAATTGTTTCCACTTGCACAAAAATGGAAAGGGTATAAAGTAACTGATTAATACAAATGAAGTTTAAAGTATCAATAAGCCTGTTTTCTTTTAAAGAAATGGCGTTTGGTTTAGACAACTTGCCGCTATAAAATTGGATGTAACAAGACTTCAATAATTTCACTTATACTATTTCAACATGTTGATTTGTAGCACCACAATTATTAAATGAAATGCATGTTTTCTTAGGCTGAAAGATGAACAAGAAAAGAAGCAATCTCAGGCTCTGGTTGGTAATCCCTTGTCTGACCAAGCAGTGCCTGGGGACCGGGGTAGGGCCGGGGATGGAGACTCGGCGTATGTCTCGCCGGAGTATCAAGCTAAGGAGGAGCATATTGCACGGTTGATTGAAGAGAGAGATTGTTTGTTACGGACAGGGGCGTATTCACACGAGGACAGGATCATAGTGGACCTGGACAGACACATACGAGAGGCTATAGCGAAGCCACCATTATGATTGGGCTTTGGGTAATAGCCACAGGGTTCCTGCATTTTGAGAACCAGTTTTCTCCACTGAATAAGTGGCATCAAGCTGGTTCTCATAACGCAGGAACCCTATGACTATTGCTGGGCTTTCTTTACCTTGGTGTTCACATCAAGGATCTGTGACAAAGTTAAAACTGCAAGCCAAAACGTCTATTATGATTGGGCTTTGTTTACCTTGGTAGTGATATTGGGAGCTGCGACCAAGTGGAGGCTCTTGTGGGCTTATGGTGGCATGCCATATCATCTGTTATGAGAGGATCATACTGGATCTTGATGTACAGAGGATCATAGTATTGCCAACGTAGTGATCGAGTTTTTGCAGATTTTGACAGGTACACAAATGAGGCTATGTTGCTTATGAGCTGTTTACCTTGATGCGCACGCAAGGACGTTGTAAGTAGCAGACAGTCTTTAAAAGTCTGGACTTTGGCTACCATGCACACGAGGTTCTAGCCAAACGAATATTGCGACTGAAGCGTTGGTCTTTGGTTAATCTGAAGTGGCAAAATATGCACAGGAGGTTGTAATCTTGTTGAGGGGACCAAAGTATAAATGAAATATTTTTTTCTTGTGATATTTTGAGGGGGGCATAGTATTAGCACGAAGTCAAGATTAAATGTCTTGAAATTTATCTTCATTGATGACAGTAAAATTCGTTAAAGTCAAGGTTTAATATCCTGGTTGTAGTTACATGGCCCACTTGCTCTTATTTATAATGCAACTACAACAAGGTTGTGAAAGGTCGACATTGGTTGGTAGCTTCTTACTTTTGTTCTTGACCCGATTGTCAGTTGGAAACGTTTCACTGTGTTATAAGGTGGCTGTAAGATAAGTTGTAAATGAAGTCCTGAGTATGTATACTAATACCATTGGTAAGTCCTGAGTATGTATACTAATACCATTGGTAAGTCCTGAGTATGTATACTAATACCATTGGTAAGTCCTGAGTATGTATACTAATACCATTGGTAAATCCTGAGTATGTATACTAATACCATTGGTAAGTCCTGAGTATGTATACTAATACCATTGGTAAGTCCTGAGTATGTATACTAATACCATTGGGAAATCCTGAGTATGTATACTAATACCATTGGTAAATCCTGAGTATGTATACTAATACCATTGGTAAATCCTCGCGTATTTTTGAAGCCTCAGATTTACCTTTGAGGGGAACGCTATTTGTACATGTGTATACTTCAGGCATACAGCAAGACATGTGACTTTCTAACTGGAGAATGATGGGCCGTGTGACTGAAGTTTGCACATGCGTAGATGAAGTTTATCTCCGAGGGGAAATTCTAGGATACAAAAGTACCCGAGGTGTTCCGGATGATACTATTACTTTATAAAATGTTTAGTTTACAAATTACAATGATGTAACAGTTTACCTCGATACATCTCCTTCAGCAGATTTATCTTGGTGGGAAACAGTATTTATACGCATGTGAAACAGCTGGTTGTTTATTGTATCTGTAAATATCAAGTGAAGTTGAAACTGATTGTGTAAATTATTTGTAAATCTCTGTATATACTTGTATAAATTGAAGTACAGTAAAAATTCTCCAGTTTAGGACAATGAAAAAAAAATCTTTTCCTCAAGATTGAGGAAGTGGGCAGTACTGGCTGTTCCAAATTCAAGAATTGTGATAAACAACAAATGAGCATTCATCTTGATGTTACACATGGAAATGTTGCATTGGCAGCCATTTTATGAAGAGCTCAGCCTATTTTTGATACAACATGTTGTGTCCAAGAGTTTGAGAAATAGCCAAAGTCGCCCGTGTCTCTGGTCTTTAGAAGAAAGAAAACTCAATTTAAGCCTGAACTTCGGTATCCCAAGTTTTGGAGACTGTCCCAAACTGGAGAATTTTTACCACAGAAGTTAGGTATCCATGTTCTTTACTTGTCCCAGTGTTTGGAAGTAAAATATAATGTAAGGGATAATTGCCTCTAATAAAAGTACTTGGTTTAAGTTACTGAGGCATTTGCTGGAAAGATGTTTATCAAATTTTTATTGTTTTCATAAATTTTGTTCTTGAAGAACATCTTTGTGTTTGGCTCATAGTCTGTCTCTAAGGAGTCCAGGGCCCCGTCTCCAATCTTTTTACTCGAAATGGAACTCGAAATTAGATTTGGCATTTTCTACTCTACTTTTGGGCGAACTCAAGATAAGTGTCTATTATTCTATGCTCGAGTACACAATAACTTGAGTAGATAATTTATTGCCCTTAGTTCACAGTTTGTAAACCCAATATTAAAGCAATAAGTTCGAGTTTGAACTCGAAATTTTGAGTTTTTACTCGAGTTCGTAGCACGAATATAAGGGTCTTCAAGGACTGCAACTTCCTCCCATTTAATACAAGGTGTTACTTCTGGTTCCACAACGATGGGATGATCAGTCATGTGATCAAGGACCTGCGCTGCAGGCTTGACTAACTTATAGTCTTCTCGTAAGCAACTTCTCTCGCTTTTAATAATTGATTTAGCAGATTTTCCTTGCATGCGGTAAAATTTCAGAATTCCAGAAAATATTCGAAATGAACAATAAACCATGAACGGGCCTGTTCACACAAGTTCAATGGAAAGCTCAAATGTGAATTACAGCAAGTGCCAGTATTTTACGTAGATATCTTAATTCCAGAAAAAGACGACCAATCCGGAAGACTGTGGTATGTGCTACATCAGGGCTCTATTCTGTCCTATCTTTAAGTACAAATTTTAGGGTTTGGGTGTTTTGATAAACAAATGTCATTCTGTGTTTGAGTTGGTATATACTTCGGTTGTTCTTCAGTATCCGTAATGCCTGACGTGGCTGTAATACGGCTGTAACAAATTATTGTGATCAGAGTCCCAATTCTCCCAATCGAGAGCGTGACGACATAAGCAGTATTTATCAGTTTATCGTTTCCAAACAATGGAGGGCGTGTCCGATTTTTACAAGGAACTTGAACGCTTTTAAACTGAATAGTGCTATTTGCATAGACATCACATTAAGATGTCTATGGCTATTCGTCTAACGAGAGTGGTGAAAAACAAGCTGACGACAATGATTTAGTTTTTTGTAATTACCGGATACGATATTCCAAGTATACGCAAAACGTTTGTATAAGGCGAGTTCTTGCCATGGAAATTGCATCCATTCACCAAAAATGCATGTTTTATTGTTTGTTTTTTTCCAAAAAAGTTGATCACATCCGTTTCTCATGCACTTCTTCACTTGACTCGCCCTCTGCTTGCATGAAATGATACATTTATTCCATATAGTTAGCCAAACAACAACCCCCCCNCCCCCCAGCCCCCTGTTGTGCGCCGCCCATGCATTGACGTCGGTGTATTTTTTCGCACTTTCAATTCGTAGTTTGGGAAAGCGTAGCAAAATTGAAGTCTTAGGAGAATCAACAAAAAACCTGCAAAATAGCACTTTAGTCATGAAAAATTCGCCATTATGCTTGAAAACGACGTGTTGTCCAAACTACAACGGTTCTGGTTGTTGGAATTCGCGCACTTTCACGTTTGCCATGTTAAAATTGATGCTAAAACGAAGAATTGCATCCTAAGCCACAATGCATAAGAAAAAATCCAAGCGTGCATGGGCGCATTTGCTCGAGTCTTCTGTAGTGGAATGGTATTTGTTCAAACAAACTATGAGATCAAATATTTTAATTTTCATCAGTTCAATTTCTCACGCTATACACCACGGAGCCCATCTCTTGCATACATGACATGTAACTGTTTCATTTGACAGAAGGAACAAAGTCGAAAAGCAGATTTTCCGAGGGATCTGTCGTCCAACGTGGCACGAGACAGCTCACGGCACGACAGAAATGCTCGCCGTAAAAGTCTGACAACGAAAGCCAAGTCCTCGAAATTATATTTTGGACCCACCTACAAAAAGCGTGTGCGTGGCTTAAGATCCAAAAAGAACAAAAATACCAGTCTTTCAGCAACATCGTTCGACAGCGTTAGACCTAGTCCTAGAGCTCGCTTGTCCTTGTCTCAGCACAAAACCACGAGACCATCTTCAAGATACCCGAAATACTCTTCGGTATCCACCACCAAGCACAGAAGTGCTACTCCGTCCGATTCTCCATCTGAAGGAAGACGCAGAAAGAAAGGAAAATTGAAAAGACCTTCGATCCATCTTGATGGGCCAACAGATGAACAGTTGTAACTATTGTTATGCAGTACAAGTCAAAAGAATTCAGACAAAATGACCCGGAATAACCCGTCATGACGGTTTGGCGGAAGCCGCATTCATCGTAATAGTACCCCTCCCTAATGAGAGACAATGAAAGGAAATTAGCAGTTAAGTAAAAATGATTCAGGTGTGCAAAAAGCCCACCTGAGAGACCTGCGCATGTCTGGTATAACGTGTACCAGACCGCCTGCAATTTCTTTTTTATTTTAGCACAGAAGTTAAAAAATGGCAAACCATTCTGTAATTAGACTTTTGCCGCCCTGTTAGCTATTACCAGTCATTTTTAATTGACCAGAATGAGCCGTCATGACGGGGAGACGGTATTTTCATCTGATTACTATATCTTGTTCGTTCATCATAACTATTTAACTTCAAAGGGACATTTACTTCTTGCTCACACTCAGTACTCAACTATACAAAATTTGTCTCTAACGATTTCCGTTCCTAAGGAAATCATCAGTTGCTTCGGCAAGTATATTTAAGATTTAGTTATTGAAGCCCGTGCCAAAAATTCTATTTTTCACGGCGTTTGTTGGTCCATTTCATATTTGAAAAACACCAAGGCCACACGATATGAACTGTTCAAAAATAGGCGATATTGGCTGGGTGGCAATTGCGTTCTGGATGCTGATACAGTACTTGGTGTTTGCCATGCGTGTGAAGGAAGTGACGTTTTTCATACGATGATTTTTCAATGTAGACAACCAGACGTAATCCATCATGAGTTCTTAAATGCAAGTTGTGTTTCGTTATCCTACATCATCGCCTTACGGAACTAAAGACCTCTTCCTTCTCATACTCGTTCAGTTGAAAAAGCTTGGAAAAATAAATTCATGATCACTTGTATGAACATTAAAATCTTCCAATTATTTGTTAAAGCCAGATCCACATTTTGCATTTGATTCAGTAACGGATCTAGAATATCGTAGGGGGGCCCAATCTGTTGTCTGAGGCAACTGCGCAAAGCACGATTGCATGCGCGCAACCAGGGGGGTGCTCGAACTTTCGGGTAAGCGGAGCTCCTGCTAAGAATCAATTCGGAGGACTAAACAAAATAAAAAAACGGGGAAACCTTCAACACATCATAATGTTGTTTCAGCTCCAGGTTAATAGTCGCGTTAGTTATTAAACTCGATATTTCGTCACGCTCTTGCTGTTTTATTTTTTTCTGCGGCAGACGAGGTGGAGGAGGCGGGCTCCCTGCCCCCCATAAATCCGCCTATGTGATTTTTTAAAGCTTGTGTTGATCAATTTTGCTTGCATAATGTGACCAACAGTGTTTAAATGTGTTTCAGTATTAATATGTCTGAAGGAATATTTTTATCGGTGCTTGTCACCGCCTGGTTTTCAAAGAAAAGGATGTCGTAGACCACGACCTGTCATAGAGCTTTCAGTTTGATTTCTATATGCGAAGGTGTCTTTGTTTTCCTAAAGACGCATTCTTGTCGTAAATTTGAAGTTTCAGTAGCAGCATTGTACAATATCTCCAATCATCTTAGTATGCATCTCGCAGTTTTAAAGAGCATTTACGTTCCTTGATTCATTGCCAACAACTATTTTGTCTAACGCAATATGACGCATTTCTAGGACAACGCCAGATATTGAAGAGATCGTTTCCAGTGCAACGGTAAGTGTCTAAGTGTTCCTTGACAGCTTCAAATTAAACGGCAACCCCCCCCTCCCGATCTCCCCCCATTGGGTGCTATGCGCATCTACAATTTTTCCTTTGCGCAAATGTTTACAGACAAAATGTTGGCCCCCCTTGTGATATCCTAGATCCGCCTCTGATATGACACAAGTTTCAGTGAAGCAGATAATGGGAGAACGTGGGACCAATAATTAAGAACAAAAGTAACAACGAACAAAAACTTTCACCTGATTACTTCAACGAAATTTTAAATTCAAGCTCAGGCGTACGCGATTTTGAGATTAAGCAGGATTCCAAGTTCACGCATGCCAGATTGACTTCGCCGGTTCGGGGGGTCAAAGGGCCAATTAGATGTCTTTTAAGACTATGTACGTGGCCAACCAGTTAAAACTTGTTGGCCAGGCACGTAGCCAGCCACTTCTGTCTAGGACGCACAGACCACGTTTCAGTCCCTTCAAAACTTATTACCGGGATTATCTGTAGATAAGACCACGGGCGTGTATTCAGAAAATGAAATTTTTCAGGTGTTTTGAAACACCAAATTAACGCCCGTGCGTTTATTCGGAAAAGAGGGCGTGTAAACGGAAAGTCATATTTTTGTTGACTTTTATATTATTCACTTAAAACTGTGTTCTTTAATTTTATGTTAATAAATGCATAGATCGCCAACACCTTGTTCTTATTTATAAATGATAAATGCTCCGCAAAATTGAATTTGTGACAAAAAGGTGACGCTGAGTGGGCTTTTAAGAGGAAATTTCCGAATAAACGCTCATGGGCGTTTCATCAAGTGGGCTTACCTGCGGAAAATCCCTGTAAAGTTTTGAAAATTAAATTACAAATAAAACCTAACGTTTCATTTTTGTCGTGGACAGTCCACGCACCTGCACAAACCATACGTTTGCTCAAGTTTTCTGACCAAGTGTAAATACACAAATTCATTCCAACAGTATGCTCTTTCGCCTCCTGAAGAAAGTCAACGTGATGGCACAAAAAAGAAAAGTGAGAAAAGACGAAAGAAGGGACAGTGGCTGTACCGACCGTCCTCAAGTGATGCCCGACCAGACACAGAAACATATATAACTGAGGATGAAATTGATATGTAAGACATTTAATATCCAGCAAAACGTGGTGCGCGTTCCGTGGATGCTAGACATTTTCGAGAAAATATTGTGTGGCCACGTGCTCTGATTGTAATTCATGGCGATATCTCGCAAAGACTTGCGTGATCATGCTTCTTTCGTCACAGTCCTGTACGCGAACGTTCACTGCCTAATAACGGTATCGATATCATGTACTACAATACAATGTTGTTGAACAATGATGCTGACGTTATACTTGTAGTGCAGTACAAGACAAAAGTAATCAGACAACATTCAGTTTCCTGTCATGACAGCTAATTCTGATAGCAGTAAAAAAATCCCGGGTCATTTTGTTTGAATATTGTTGGCTTGTACTGTAAGTTACTTAGAGCAAGGTAAAAAACAAAAATCCAATTAGGTCTTTTGCTCTCATAAAGTTGGTCTTGTAATAGTCTTGGTGGCAGTGGCGGATCTACGGGGGGTTCAGGGGGTTTAACCCCCCCCC
>NMRA01000177.1:0-17887 GCA_002633005.1 Phoronis australis | reverse complement strand
TTCCTGATAGATTTGACGTTTTTCAATTGTTGTCAACGGGATTCAGCTTAATAAAGTGATACCTAATTATTTATTGTCGCTTTTGATAATAGACTATGAGTTAAGAGCACCATCGTTCGCCAGTTTTTCTCGTAACGAGACAGACCACATGTTTATTTCCGGACTAACAGTACAGGTCTTCGTTCTTAAACAACTTGAGGCTGCTGTTATGCTGTTATTCAAGTTTTTACGCCCCGTCGGTGCTCCTTAATTATGCTCTTGAATATTTGGAAATTGTCTTAACCCCTGTATACACACCACACTTTTTCGTATACGACTTTTCGTATGCTAAAAAGGTGTGTGTAAGCAGATGTTCCAACAAAAATTTTTGCTTGTGGCGTGACTCATACCCAGATGTGCACAACTGAATATGGTTTCACGAAACTTATGTGCCAAGTTCATGTGACGAAATCGAGAAGGGTTTTTAATTATCTTAAGAAAAACTCCAGAGACATGTTAAGTGCCAGAAACTTACCAGGATGCATGGAAATTTCACTATTTGGCTACAAAAACAAAAAATATCTTACACGGGAGGGGAAACCCCCCTCCCGACCTCCCCCGCTCGGCGCCACGCGCCTAGGATTCGACCTTGGCGGGAATCCTAAACCCCCCCCCCTTGCTGAAAACGTAGATCCGACACTGGGTGGGATTCTGTTTCCTACACCGACAAGAACTCAAAGCTATCAGCGATTGATGAGAAAACATTTCCGAGTTCAATGGAGTTGTCCAACCTTAGAATTGCAAATTAGAACATTAAGCATGTACGCATTGTCTGTGACGCAACCTGTCGGCTCGTTCGGCAACAATTTTAAGACCGGATGAGCGTGGAAAATCGCCAAACACTTCGATTAAGAATTCAACACTGACAGCTAACTGCGGCGAAATGCAACCTTTGAAAGCAAAATGCAATTGCATAGTATCCTGTCACGCATCCAATGCACCAGTGTAAACCCCTGTGATGCATGTATTTGTTATTTTCACAGGAGTTCGCGCTCAATTGACGATAGACAGAATGAAATACAGGTAGGTACACTCGTGTTATTAGGCCTCAGTTAAGAGTTGATGTTTCAGTGCACCTACATAATTAAATTTTCTTTAAAATATCTCTTGGAGCAATGCGACGTGAAAAAGTATATTGAGCGCTACATCGAAGGATGGAAATGGTTAGCTTCACAGTAAAGAAATTGAAAATGAACCGCAAATGAGACCTATGTGTGCCTATTCCGGCCATGTCACATCCTAAGAAAACAAGAAGTGTTAACTTGCCCTATTTCACGACTCTGTTTTTGTGAGGAACGCAAACTTGAATCAAAACATTAGACTAACTCCATAGCAGAGACCAGACGGCTCCGATCTATTCTGGTTCATGATTGGTCAAAAAAGTACTTGGGTGTAACTTAGCAACGGAGGCTGATTCTCTCAACATGCGCACAGACTAGTCCCCTCATCGCAATAGTTCTTTCAATTAATTCCATGTTGGTGTCAGCACCGCTGCGGCAACACATTTATAATCTCATTGTGCGCGTACACTGCGCTGGTGTGTCACTTCGTAGTTATGTGGAATGTGATTTTCAAATAAGGAAGTCAATACAGTCAGGAACTTGACTTCATTTTTCTCTTGCACCAAGTCGACAGTGCACTGGAATCTGGAACTAGGCTATCGAAACGTTTGACACCCCTCATTGTGTAAAACGGGATATCCTAAGGTAACAGGCACACTACCTTAACATAACTCAATATAGCTTTTATTAAATAAAAATTTCTCAATGAACAATACGTAACTGACTTGTAAATAGTTTGTTTTGTCAAAGCAAGACAACAGGAAAAATATACAAAAACGGGCGGCTTTGGAACGCACCAGCCCAGTCGACGAAAAAAGCGAATCATTCAGGTACGAAGAGTCATTAGTAGGCATAATTTCAAGTTAGGCAGAGAGAGAAACCATCCCTAACCCATTGGATAATTGTGGACTTCAAGTTTGTTTTGACTGAATGGGTTTTAGTGTTTCGAAGACACGGAAAACGTGATAAACAAAAGCGTTAAATCTACATTGGCTTATTCTCAGGTGACGTCCAAAGTATATAGAAGGCCAGGAGAAATGTTGGCAGGAAAGAAGACACCGCCTCCCACAACATCGAGAAAAAGGAAAAGAACAATTGTCAAAGATGATGAAAGTGGTGATGACGATGACGTAAAAGTTGATTCAGTGAAAGAGAAAAAGAGAGGAACAAGTTCTCTTCCACGTGGGGTCGAGCATGATGGCCCCTCAGCACAACACATACAACAGTCAGGAACATTCGCTGTCAAAGAAAAGTCGCCCGTAAAAGAAACCCTATCAGAACATATGAAACCGAGAAAAGTTAAACCAAAAGGAAGGCAAATGTTTTATCAAAAGAGTTCAGGAGAAGAAACAGCTAAAGAAGAGAATAAATTAAATGTAGCAGCTACAAGACAAAAACTTCAAAAGCGAGATCCGTCGAAAAAGAAGGGAATAGAAACAAAAAGTAGAGTTTCAGAAAGTGAGTGGTCGGTAATTGATGACGTGGGCGAAATCAAAATGATAAAGAAGAAAGACTCTGCAGAAGGTAAGCAGAAACAAAAACAAGTTTTATCACGACGGAAAGACAGTCGTAGAAAGTCGACAACAACATCAAAGATGCCATCGCGCAAGATACTGACCTCAAAAGTACGAAACTTGGGGAAAATGAGATCTTCTGAAGCAACTCTTAGATTGAAACCAAACGCAAACGCGAAGCCACACAAAGGAAATACAAATATGAAAAATAAAGCACATGGAACAGCAATGGCCAATCAAATAATTCGGAAACAAGGGCCACCAGAGACAAAACGGATTGCAACATTTCCTTCTGAAAGGGAAATCCAAGAAAGCGAAATCCGAGAAACCGAGGGCAGTTATAAAGATGTCGAAATAGTGCGGAAAAAACGTTCTGCTAGCAAATCAAAAAAGAGGTCACGGAAACAACAGTCATCAGAGGAAGAGAAGAGTTGCTCAGCGGCAACCACAGTTGTTGCTTCTCAGAGTAATACATGGGAGACCGAGGGCTTAAATGAGGACATTGGAATGGTAAAGGAAAAACGTTCTCAAAGAAAACAAGTGTCAAGATCAAAAGGCGCCGAAAGAAAATCAAAAGTTGAGCCAACAGTGCTGCCATACAGTGAACCTTCTTCTGAAGATGGGGCTTTCAGGAATTCTAAAATAATTCCACTCTCTAGGTCAGATCAAAGGCGAAAACCAAAAGATAAACCTGTATACTTGTCAGAGAAACACACTCAGTCTGATAAAGTGAGACCTAAGTCAGACTTGCCTCATACTAAACAGAAGGATCGGAAAGAAAAATCATTTAAAGGAAAGGAAATCGGTTCACAAGCAGAAACACTTGTTTCTGAAAGTGAAACATGTAGATCCGAAGACACTGGTGAAGAGGTCAAAAGAGGAAGAAAGAAACTTCTTCCACGCGAACAGGCATCAAGATCAAAAGATGTTGAAGGAAAGTTAAAAGATAAGTCAAAAGTGTCGTCAAACGAGAAACCCTCATCAAGCGTTCGAAAGAAAAATAATGCCAAAAAATCTGCATCTTCTAGAACAGGTCTGGGACTGGAATCGAAAGGCGAATCTTCATCTTCGCGTGTTAAGGAAATATCAAACAAAGAAACTGCAAAGGTAAAACCAAAAACAAATTACCCACTTAGAAAGAAAACGACTCACGAACGACATCCTTCCGAGGCAAAAAGAATCCGCTCACCTATAACCTCAAGAGAAACGTTAGACAGTGAAAACACTGAAGAAAACGGGAATTATGATGATGTAGAAGACAACAGGAAAGCTGATGAAAGAAGTAGGAAACAAGGTAAAACAAAGAAATCATTGCAACGGTTGCCGAAGGAGAGTAAAGAAGACAGACGAAAAGAAATTGAAGACGTTACAGAAACGTCTGAAGAAAGATCAGATGACAGCGGTATCGACGAAAATGACCGAGAATGTCTTCCAACCGAAGTGGCTGAAAAGAAAACTCGTGAATCTCACTTCAAGAACGGCCAGTACAGGAAGAAGCCATCTGGCAAACACGTTACCGCGGCTATAAAAAGCAAAAAGAAGACTAAGGGTGCAGAAAAGAACAGACCGTTCAAGAGCTTACGAAAATCACCAATCAAGCAAAGAACATTACAAAAGAAAGTTGGTCGTCGACCACCGAAAACAGTTGGCAACAACAAATCGAAATCACAAAAACGACCACCTGAAACACATGAAATTGAGAGGAAAGCTCATACAATGACGAACGAGTCTCCATCATCTAAGGTAACGATGCAGCACGGAAGTAAAGATTCCTATATTCCATATGCTGCTCGTGGTACGGGAAAAGAAAGACATAAACGGGCACGTGAAAGATTACCTCAAACTCGAAAGCGTTCTCCTCAATCTGTTTTGCCGGCTGAACAAGAGACTGTTGAAAGTGATACGGGAAGTAATATTTCGGAAACTGAAGACCCCATGATATCCTCACCAGAGAAAGTGCAGAAACTACTTAAACCCGCCCAATCCGGAAGAGGTAAAAGCGGGAAAACGATTGGAAAGGGTAAGCGAAGAAAAGACGAACGAAAATTATCAGCAATTAAAAAAACTCCACGCTTAGAGAGAGATGATGGGTACAACGATTCTTTTCAGGGTTCGAGTCCAAAACATAAAATTAAGAAGCGCCCTTCAAGTGACACATCCAGTGCTCAGCATGAAAACAGAAAGGCTAAACGGTCGCGCAACGTGGTGTCGCGACGAAGTCGTAATAGGAAAAAGGTCACGTCTGCTTAGCTTTTAAAAGTATAAAACATACATGTAGGCCTGCTGTATTTTGAGCACGGAATATTCCTGGGTATAAGAAACTTTCGTTGAAATCCCTCATATTCAAAAAAGCATTGGTGGCGCATGCAAGTCATGATAACTGATCTCCCAAATCAGATGCACGCCCACTTCTTGGAATACTTGCCGTATTTCAGCCACAGACACATTTCCGTTCAGTTTTGGTTTGCGTATAAATTCTTTTACTGATACTGGAATTAGTTGCGACAATAGCAGCTATGCCCCCTGTTATGTTACTTCTTGCTTATTCCAGGGCGAAGATGAATGTGAGTACGTTAGTCAAAAGAACAGTTCAGTCATCCCAAGTGAGGCGTCGTCCTCTGGAGAACGCGCCACACCAACGAACAAGCCGTCGCGAGGTAGAAGAGCCCATAGAAAACATAAGGAAAAGACCCGACGGATCCCATCAAAACAGAGAAGCCTTCGTACCTCTGAGTCTGATGACGATCGATATTCTTTACGTTCGGCAGGTACTGTAACAGATAAAAGTGGATCCCGAATAAGAAAGCCGCAGACTAAGCGAACCCCGACCAAAATGTTGAGTGCAACTGATTACATTCATGTTTCGGAGCCACCGCCTCTAAAGACACGCAGTGCCTTGGTGCGAGAGAAACGATCTCGGTCATCTGGCAAGCGTAAAACAAAAGACGCGAATAAACGTCGAAGCCCCGACGAACAACTTCGTATGATAAAGGTTACATCACCTTACCACATATCGGAAGAGAGATCTCCTCGGCTGAGAAATCGCGAAGAATTTCTAACTCAACGTGAGATGGAACAGTCGCAGTTGTTTCATGAAGTTGATAAGTGGCTCATCTTACTTATTGACGAAGCCAAAAAGTCGCCATCGACTGAGAAACTGCCCGTTAAGTCCTCAAATTTTCAGAGGTACTGTTTTAGACATTTCACTTTAGCTTTCGATGACATCCTGTCCTATTGTGACATATGTGGTAGATATACATTTTTCATGTCTCAATTGGTTGCACAGTAATATGAAAAGTCGAAGAGCTCTTGTTTTGGGAAACTGAGAGCCTTTTTTAGATCTGTGACCGTCTCTACAATAGTTTACTATCCTTTTGGCTTCTGCGAAAATTCTAAGCAATGTGCACATGTGCTTGTATATATGGCACACACAACACACTGTGATAGCTATTTCACGTTATTTCGATACCAAATCACGCGAACAGCTGTGGACACCACCTGGAATGTCACCATGGCAACTTAGAGAGGTGAAAGACAACACTCGAAACAACTCAATGTGTTTGGTCCCTTCTCTCAGTTACTTTGGACGCCAAACCTGTAAGATCGTTTAAAGGTCAGGATGGTTGCAATTTCATCTTGATAATTTGTGCCAGGCATAGCGAATGTCACAAATTTAAGCAAAAGCAAATGTTTGGATAACTACAAATTCTTGCTACGTAAACGGACGAAAGAGTTGACTATTCTTATAAATTTCGTTTCAGTTCTGGGTTGCTAACCAAGTTGATTTGCAATGCACCGTTACTTGACGGTCAAACTGCCTATTGGGTAAAACAACCACTTCCGCGTCCGTTACATAGTATCGTAAGTAATCGCAACCGTCTTCTTTGGAAAATGGTAGTGACGTAATGCACTAATTATAGTTATCATTTTTTTTATAAAGTTTTATTCAACTTAGCTCTGGCCTTATCGTTCAAAATGAAGCTTAGACTGCAGATGGGAAGGAGAAACCTTTTTTCATATTGCGTCCTCAATATAATTTAATGAATCCCATCACATGTTAAAAGCTTAATCTTTATCCACAATATCATCACTCCTGAAAGTTGCAGGGGGTATTGCTTACGATGTCCACTTCAAAAGCTGACTTCCGGTGCAAGTTTTAATGACGTACTAATAACACCATCCTTACCAACACAAGTTCCGTCCTTCCCATAAGGTGTGTCCTTCCCAACGACAGTCCGAGCTATGTTTCGGATGAGGTCTGAAAGACAAACATATGTGTGTAGACCCGATTATACGGGCGAGCAAACGTGTTGCATACACAGAAGTTCTCATATCATGTTCTATGTCGTCATTGCCAGAAAACTAACTCAAATAACTTTTAAGCTTAAAAGCTAAACTTGCTTGGCCGGCCAGTTGGCTCTGCAGCGACAAACGTTATCGTTTTCCTATGATGGTGTTAGAACAAATTTTCTCTCTAATCCATCCTCCCATATTCGACACGAATGTGAAAGCTTCCCCCAAGACGGCGTATTTCTCCGTTTTTTGATTCTCTGACCATCCTGGTTTATTAACCTTCGATAAACCTAAGCGTCATATATTATTTCATCATAAAAGCCGCTATGTTCAGAAAGAACTGGTCTAAGAATGGACTATACAAAGTATATTAATTTTGCTTCGTCTTGACTTTGGCAGTTCCTTAAGGCTCGAGGAAAGCCCTTCAACAGAAAAAGAAAAAAACGCACCATGGCACCAACTGTCAAGTACGCTTACGAATACAAGACGATTTTAAGAAACCTTGTTCAGGAGAGGAAGGCTATGTTGGACTCCGGCAACTACAAGGATGATGACAAGATAATAGCGGACATTGGACAACATATCAATAAAGTCATAGAAAGGCAGACGACATAATTGATAAAATAGTCACGTGTCTAGCTATAAACAATAGTTGATGATTACAATGATATTTAAACGCTTACTCAAAATGCGTATGAATGGAAATTTTGACATCAAGCAGAAATGTCACAATAAATATGTCCAGACTTCTATGTCTTTGTTTATGTCACTTGGTTGGTTTTGTTTGTTTGAAAAGAACTCTGCTGAGTGCTTTGCCATCTACCGACAGCTTTGTAAACCTACATGTGGTGGATGTTTGGAAATTGTACAGCATGGTTTTCACTTTGTCACAGACATTACATAAAAACTGGAGGTTCGGAGACCATTTCGGGAAGCAGAATTTTAAACGAGGGGATTTTTATTCTTAGTGCCGGCTGGAACAGTTCGCACTAAAGTTAATGATGAAATTGTGCGCAAGGTGCGTTTAAAGATTGATATGACTGCGGAAACTTTAAAGAACTTGCAGGTGTTTTGGTTAAATTAAATTCAACGACTTCGTTTCTGTTGTAAAACGGAAACAGATACCCAAGCCGATTAGCGGACTATATGTCAAGATGTCTGTTCGGCGTCTTCTTACTCTCGTATTATTTGCAATCTCGCTTATGTTACAGGCGTATGGTCAACGTAAGTTTTTGCAAGAACAACTGTTTTGAGTAGCATTTCCATTTTTATTTTGAACGCATTATTAATCACAACTACATTTGCTCTCCTTATGCTGTTGGAAAAAATGACTTCATATTTCGATAGGGTTACATTTCCGGCGCTGCCACTAAAATAATAGTGCAGCTTTCAAGCGGCGTTGAACCGTACTTTCTGTCGAAAACAAGTTTTTCATTACGACATTTATCGTTATCATTACCTTGTCCCTTGCTCAGTTTAGAAATGATGTATAGCTTTGGGAAGAACAGACATATCAAGCTCATACTATGAGCTGAACAATGCAAATTTCAGGTGACGGTCGAAAGACCAAAAATCACTTCTCAAGTTGAGACCAATTTCATAGCTATGGGTGGTCCAAATCAAAAATTTGTAGCCACTTTAAAAGTCCTTTACTTTTAGTAATTTGGCAACTAAAACCAAAAACCTTTACAACTCACCTAAAGGAAGGAGATTTGGGAACTGTTTCCACACATTCCTTATGAAGTTCAACGATTGTTGCGGATTTCAGGATAATTACGCGTACGAGGCACGAGCGTGCTCTACATGTCCATGGTACAGGGCCAGGGCCCATAATTCGGTAACGCAGTCAAAATGTTTCCAAGAGGAACAGCAACGTGAAAATGCACTTGAATTACTCCCGGGAAACCCGCGGTGAAGTTGTAAGGTGATGCAGCTTCTTCCCGAACCGCTCACTGAAACCCGCAATTGTCTTTCCGTTTTCAGTCTGGGGAAACCACAACACTCCATACTATGGGGACGCCATTGATTTGGTCACGTGCGCCTACCCGCGGGAGAACGCCACGATTCTACTAGGAACTCCCTACGGCTGTTACTGCGATCTGGATTTTTCAAACGGCAAAGGAAACCCTAAAGATGCATTCGATAAGTACAGTGTCGTTATATGCTTGCTTGTTTCGTCACACGTATATTTATCGATGTCCTCATCAATAACAAATTCTTGACCAGGAAAGAAGCTTTTTTTTCTTCCAACTAATTGAAGAGCCAATCCTTGGCTGTAAATAACCATTTTAAGAACGTTTAATCAGTAAACGATATCTGCTCTTACGGTTATGTAAGGTTCTAGAAAAATTTTAGCCAAATTCGGAACACCATATACCAGAAATGAAACTTTCAGACCTGTACTATACTTAATGCGCTGTTGTGCAGAAGGCTTTCAATTAGAAATAGTTTTTTTTATGTTACACTTGTTCATGAAAGGCAATCAAAAATAGGACGTACATGATTTTTGATAAAAAATACCCCTCACGTTAGCATTCCATGAAGTACATTCGCCACAACGATACCTACTTTTTACGAGTTTTCGCGTTCCAGGCCTCTTAAACTCACGTTCTTTAGCAAACCCGAAGGTCAGTTGAATTACACAGCTGTTTCTGTTCTTGTCTGTTGTTGTTATAAACTTCTTCTCAAATTAAAAAAAAATGTTACACAATATTTACCAAGCTTCCAACAACAATGGCACAGAGTAACTGCAAACGACTTGAGAAATATTTTTACATGGTCTATTTTTACGTTTGCTCTTTTGCAGATGTTGTCAAGCGCACGAGAACTGTTACCGTTCATTGGTGAACGAAGCCTGTATTGGTATTGACTTTCCAAACGAGCCCACAGCGTACCTGACGAAGGTGTGCATCAATAAAAAACAAAAGTGCAGTGAGTGATTTTTTAAAAATATGCGAGAAAAATAGCTTAAGCACGACATATCCGAAATCGTGAAATATTAACTCCATCTTTTGCTCGGGCAGCGAACCAACGTATTCTCTGTACAACGAATCGTCCAGGAAGTGAACGTTTGACCGCTCAGGCCGCCCACCGCTACAAATATTGGTCTCAGACGGTGTAGTGATTTGACATCAAAAGTCGTTGTTTGTGCCTCAGAAAGGCGGGTTTATGCTATTTGTCACATAGGCAAAACTAGTCCCTCGGTTGGCGGCATCCAGGGCGATGTAATTGCCTAATTGTCACACGGCTGTCAGCGCTTGAACTCAATAGATATTTCTGTCATTGATAACCGTGAAAAATAGACTATTTGTAAATTTACATCGGTGATCTCTGGATGTCTATATTGAGTATTGTGGAAGACCCAGGTTGTCAAGTTTTTACCATGAAGTTCATATCGAATACACGTATCAATTCTCTCATTGGCTAACATCCGCAGCCTACGGAAAAGTAACATGAGTGGTTCTAGGTTTAGACCAACTCACTTTGAAACTTGCCCCTTACCCCCGCTCAAGGTTCTCGGCTATTGCTTTATGTATACAGAAGAGTACTTCTCAACATGGACGTATGAAAATCACAGTGCAGGTCACAATTCAGGAAATTACGGTAAAATTGCAAAATGCCGACCAAATGGGCTATGGTACTTCGTAAGCATACTATTTTGAAGTTCAGTCAAAGTTTCCGGAGAAACAAAGGACGAGTAGCCCAAAAAAGAACATTTTCCTCCACAAATGCCTGAAATCAAGAAGGGGCACAAATTTCTGAACACATGGTTCAATAGCAAAATGTCCTCATGAGATATGTGCTATGGCTCGTTGTAAACACCGATTAGAAAAAATGACCAGAACCAATTCATACGCGCGCACCCAGCCTTTAATATGGGGGGGCTCGAATTTCCGACGGTGTGGACCTTATACCGACAAAAAAGCCGGAGGACTAAAAAAAACAAAAACAAAAACGGGGTACCACATCCAGAACTCTGAATTGTGCGTTTGCGCCTTTTTAGTGTACTTTTTGTCTCGTTTTCTCGGCCTCAAGCCCCCCGAGCCCCCCCCCCTTGGTGCGCGCGTGCAATTACGCTGCACTTTTGCTTTACTTCAACACATTCGCGTCCCATTTAGTCGCACGATCCATCTCGTTTGACCACGAGGATGCAGACAATTGTCTTGAGATCTCCAGAAACTGAACGTTTCTGTGAATGATCCCTTATCGTGGAAGCTGGCTTTGTTTGTTTTATTTTAACAAAAACAAATGATTTGATACTTTCAGCTAAATCTGAATTCTATGCCATGTACGAGCCGACGTGGAAGAACGTAGAATGCCGAGTAGCACAGTGTTCGTGCGACTACGAATTCAGTAGATGTCTAAAGAAACTGACCAACAGACCGTTCCGGAGCCAGTACATCGACTATGATCGCAATAGTTGCTAAGGAACGGCACATGCTCCGCACAAAAGCCTAGGAAATGTTTTATTGGAATTCTTTGAGTTAAAATTCATTACATAAACAGTATATTAAGTACTTTAAGAAACTGGCTCCTCAAATTTTGTCACGTTTGTTACGTTCATTATTTTGAGCTGAAATGTATTGTTTATACTGTAAGAGTCTTAATTTTCGTATCTAACTTACAAAAAAGTTGATTAATCCTGAACTATACCGATGTGACAAGTAACTTGAAGGTAACAATAAAATGTTCAGTGTACACGACAGTTTTACCCTATGAATATTAAGCAACTCAGTGACATTTATTAAGAGATGCATTGTCACACATGAACGTCATTACTCAATTTCACAATAAACCATGCTGGTTTAGTTACATTTATTCGCAGCCGCTGTAAAATTAGTATAATGAAAAACAAGAATTTTGTTTTGTCAAATTCCTCAACAAAAACACCCAAGTCCCACGGGCAGCGCTAATTAGGTCAAGCAAACTTCAAACTGGAGTAAATGAAATTAGCGATGACGAATCATTCGGATGAACCAATCGATAAACTCCCATTGTTCCGTGGTTTTATCGTGTATTAAAACGACAAAAGAGAAAACACGAACCAACTGAAACAATGGTTTTCCAAGATTGGGCTGGATGCAGCTTTTCAAGAGCCTACAAACTTGCGCTCCCTCAAAAAACTAATTTTTGATTCAGACCACTCATCACTACGAAATAGATATCTCAAACTCAGCTGAGAAGTGGTTTCTTCTGAGTGTTGAAAAACCCGAGTTTGTTATTGCTTGAAACCATGCCCCCCGCACACAATGAGAAGACAGTTGTAGAGCCTGCTCTTAAGCAGTGATAAGCAGTTAATTCTTTTCAAGCCACCGAATCACCTCAAATTTAACTAAGGAACAATTTGAGACCTATTAAGTAAGTCTAAATCAAAAATTAATTTGTGTGGCAGAAGACAGGTTGATAGCCGCTTCAAAATATTTTGTTTCCGTTCGCCCTAATCTCTAAGTATGTATTAAACTATTTTATGTTCGACACATGGACCAGACAAAATCGTGCGTCGGAAGGTCGTTTCCAGAGGTGAAAAGGAGACGAGAGGTTGACGTAAATAGGTCATTTATTGTGACTAGAAGAGAGTTACAGTACAATGTAAGAGAACAGATATAGTAAATAAAATAATTTTATCTCTGGAAGGATGGGCTATAAAAACCAGCCACAAACATGCCCACCCCCAGGGCTGCAAACATTTGGGCATTGGCTTCTATAGTTTAAAAGTAATTTAAGACATTGGATCCTAGGTAATTAAAATATCCTATTACCTTAAATTTCAATTCATATAGACATCATGGCAATCAGTTTGGTTGAAATAACTAAACAGCCATCAGTGGCAACTCAGAGCAAGCAACTACATCCTCGTACACTCTAGTTCAAAGATTCGCCTTAAGATGACTCTCACTAACATCTTTCACCAGCAAAGTCATGTATTCGTCAAAAACCTGAACATAATCTTCGCGATGTTCCTTTAGGTGACCCGCGTGACGCGATCTCTCCCAATCCTTCTTCACTATTTGTTTGTTACCACCTTCTTGCAAACACGCTATCACCTTCTCAACTTCAGTACCATCCGACATGGGATCATTCCAACAATAGAAGAACAGAATTGGCGATTTCACTGGATTGTTCCAAAATGCCTCAATGTACTTGTCATACGACTTCACAGTGACGTTCTTGGAAAGCGCAAAATACAACATCAGCGTTCCTTTGACGAGGCGTTGGAGGGCATCGTTGGTTGAAAGACCTCTGCCAACACCCTCTGCCATTTTAGCCAACCCTCCAATGGTTATGCTGTCGAACACCTGTCCGCAAATCCTATTCTTTATATGAGCAAACTGACGGCAGTCATCCAGAAACTCACTGAGCCAAACCGAGTAAAGGTACGACCCCAGGGAGAAAGAATGGACCAACACTAAACGATCTTTCTCAACATCTGTGAAGTATCTTGTTAACTCCTCAGTTATATTTTTGGCCAAAGGAGGCCACAAGAAGTGCTGTGGGTCAATGTTGACAGTAATAACGTCGAGGCCATAGTTATGATACAGTTGACGATAACGTCCCACGGCATTCACGCCTGCATTGAGCCACGGAAGCATGAGAACCACGGGCTTGACGTCATGAGGCCATTTGGAGCACGTGTGCTGACCGTGAATTCCGTCTTGCGTCACCGCTAGAACAGGCGGACATTTCCACAGTTTCAAGTACTTGCCAAGATTGGTGCAAGACGCTCGTGATGCCATTTATTAGAAAGGGCACCAGCATTGACGAAGTCCTGCAATTTCAATGAAAGATACATTATTTCCCCTGTAATATAACACTGCCATATCGAAATAGGTTATTTGTTGCGTTGGCATAAACTATACAAGAGTGACAAAAAGACACCAATTTTGACTGAGGTGGCCAACCCTTTTACAATAGGAAAATTTGTGTTATTTCATATTGTGCAATTACGGTAACCTCTTATTCATTAGGATGGTAAACTACTCAAGAAAGTAAAAGTAGCATCTGTTTTTGCTCCTAATTTCCTGGAAATTGAGAAAATGAACACAATTCATAAGTGTATATCAGTTTTTAGTAGGATTTTTGTCCTAGGATGAAACATTCAGAAAACAAATACTAATAGACAACGAAAGTCACAAAATGAAGGTCCACAGTCGTTCAATGTTTCAGAATGATAGTTTTTTGCTCACTTAGACATTTGGCCCTCTTAGAATTAAGAAATCATCTGTGCTTGTGATAGTTATGTCCATAAACCGACTTTAAAGCGACATCTTGCCGGTAGTTGTTTCCCTAGCTCTGGAGGACATTTGTATACCTGAGGGGGGTGTCGTCCTGGGTGCTAGTTTGCCAGGTTGCTCAGGTACTGAATTGGTCCCTGAGTGCCTCTCTCAAAGGAGAGGCTGCAGGGTAGAGACTAGGCAATTGCATCTCCCGCGGACTCCGGTAACTCATTTCAAAATACAGCGAATAACATCGATTGAAGTATGCATATGCATTGAGATATAGTTAACACACACCAGGACTCTGGAGACAATTAATGTAGTAAACACAATTTGAAAAAAATCCACGAAAATCTGTCAAGGTTCACTCGAACTTCCCTCGTCGGGTGCAATTTTGAGGAAGTTACGCGAAGTCACTCCAGTCATGAACAAAAAGTTCAAGGATATCTTCCCATGCTTCTGCTAGCAAGTGTTTGTTGTAGCCTAACTCACGGAACGACAGTTGAAATATTTTGTGGTTATTTGCGTGCGGTGAGAAAGTTAACAGCGACCAAAAAAGTGGAGTTGCAATTATTCGTCAAAGTCAACTTAATTCCCGTTGACCGTAAACATGCTTAACCGAGGATGTGCACAGAACCAGAAATGATTGCTGAAGACTGAAGTTAAGCGCGTTAGTTTTTAAGGTACAATTCTAGACTAAGTGTAAAATGCATTTTTGACCAGGTGAAAAGCTCTTATTGAATTCCGAATTTCAACTACTGCCCTTTTAAAATATACAGAATGAGATAAATACAGAAACTGATGGGGAGCGTTGTAGCCTCTTGCCAACCACTAGAGGGGCCACGTGTTGCCTAGGTAGGGACGTGTTGCCAACTCAGGCTGCCTACATCAAATGGTTCCCTTTGTCTTTACTTCGTTAATGGTTGTGACTGGCGAATATTACGTATACCAATCCCTGTTTTGGCCTATTAACAGATATTAAAAACTTATTAAAGACTTATCAATCCAATTCTCTGTAACTCCCCCAACCGTTGACAACCCTCAAAAGTTTGGAGGACATTTTGAAAACTGTTTTCAAAGTCTGTTAAATGGGCAAGCGAGACCAAAGCTTTCAGTGAATCATGAGGCAAATCTTACGCAAACAGGATTTGCACGCAAGTGGATGAGAAAGCGTGCACTGTTTACCACCAGAGTTTCTAGCGAAGTCCTTGGCACGTTACGTACCATTCCCCTGGACTGTTAAAACCTACACCACCACCATCTGATCAAGTGTCACGCTCGATTCAACTCGACAAACAAGCCTATTGTGTTGGTACACAATGCTGTGGTAGTAAGGAGGTCAGAGCTAGTTACAGTCTCACAACGGAATCGGAAGTTGAAAGTCAAGTTTAATTTCTCTGAAAGTTAACCGTTGTTCTCCGTTCGAAGTTTTTGGTGATAGTATCTCATACAAAACACATTCTTCACGACATTTGTAGAATGTTGGAAATAGTATTTTTAAATATAGGTTAGCGTCAGGCGCGCTGTTTACAACATAATTGCTGGATTATGTGAGCATCAGATGAACTCAGACAATGAGAGAGCTGAACTATGTAAACATTGGTTGGCCAACCATCTACCTTCGCTATCGTTGTCAAACTGATGACGACACAGCTGTATACCGACTACCCGATCAGTGTAATCCGAATACTCATTTCACAGCACGGGTGCGTTACGCACATGAAAGTCTTGATGGTGCCATCATGGATCGAAGTGAGATGGTCGCTATTCATAGGCTTGACTGAACGTGCTGCATCAGATAATTGCGGCCGTAAACCAACACGCCTGTTTGGCCCGTATACAACTTTCAAAGTATGAAGTAAGGCAAACGACCCATATGATTGTTTCTGGGAGTAATATACGTCCTAGGATTGTTTTTAAAATTGAAAAGTGAATAGTAGCTGTCTTAGTTGAATTTTTAAAATCGATGCTTTATAGACTATGAGAAATTGGCGAACATAGTTTTTTCTTCAGCCCGGGGCTGAAGCCACGTGCACTAATTTGTGGATTAGGACCGGTTGGTCACAGTCTGGCTTAGGCATTGTAATAACACACCCCAAATGTTAGGGTAGGTGTTGTCTCAACTCAGTTACGACGCGAGAGAAAGACCAAGAGACCACAATATCCAGACTCTGACACAGGGAGTAGGAGTTTTTAGCTGATTTCTGCGTTTATCGTTCAAGATTGACGCCAATGATACATTAGCAGGTGACACATGGGCGGCGTACCATAGGGAGCTATGAGACCCCACTTTTTTCAGTGCGGCGCCGCGGCCGCCCATGCATGGTCTATGAACGGTGCACCACGAGGGGCTAGGGGGCTAAGCCCCCACCTTTTTCAATACGCCGACGCCCATGGTCTATGAGCGGTGCACCACAGAGGGGCTGAGGGGCTATAGCCCCCACTTTTTTCAGTGCTGCGCCGCCCATGTGACAGAATGAGGATTGGCTTAAAACACCAAAACACGGTTTTAGTCATTACGTACCATTCTCCTGGAATGTAAAAATCAAGAAATATCCACTATCACGATCTAATCTAGAATCACGCTCTACTAAACTTGTCAAGCACGCCTTTTGTGTTGCCTACTGCCGGTGGTTAGGCTGATCACTCGGAGCTTACAGTCACACAAAGGAATCAACAGATGAAAAGTTAAAGTGGCTTGGAACGTGAAAAATTGTATAAAATAAGAAAGTAAATGTTACTCATCTTGCATGAAACCTGTATCATATCGTGGCGTACAAGTTTTTTTGTAGGTTTCGTAAATATAGTGAGTTTTAGATGAGTTTGGAGTATTTTTCTTTACGTTTGAAAGTTGGCCAAAAAGACACGCCTTCGTGCTCGTCAAGTCCGACATTACAGTCCCAAAATGCATTGCGGTGCCTTATTTGGAAATGGCTGATGACCTCAGAGAGGTGAAAGGTCGCCGAAAGCAAAACAGTGTTGGCTGGTTTCGAAAGCACATCGACACCTCGATTGACTCAAAGAAGTCCCATTTCTGAAGTAAGTTATCGATTTATTTGGTTTGTATGCTCTCCCAAGTATGATCTAATATACTTTTTGACCACGATTTCATTTATGTGCATTTCAAACGGAAAACGTTCTATTCATGTCTTATCGTTTAATGAATGAGAAGTAGTCTGGCTCACCGATCGGCCTACGGTCAACATCGTAGACTATGTTGTGTATAATCTATAGTAAACATGAACAATAACATTTTGCTGAAAACATTTCAATGCATCGTGACTGTACATAAGATTTATAACTAAAATGTATTTCGGGTGATTGTTAATTGTTACTAGGTGATGATTGCGTACAGGCCAAGGGGCCCCCATGACTGGTGCAAGCAAAAATTACACAGCAACAGCATGAAGCGTGAGAAAATATCGAGCCCAACGGTAGAATTCCGGAACACCAGGTCCGTATCGCCAACCACCACAACATTCGAGCCACCTGTGCATACAATCGAGCTTTGCCCATTTCTCCGAGGTGTCATGTTGGGCTCCCCTTGTGGTATCCTAGATTCGCCACTGGCGTATTCACCGTTTAGTAAGAGGCCGAGTAGTGCAAGTGCAGTTAGCTAAATCCTCAGCTGTTAGTGGTGGAAGAAAATGCAATCTGAATTTCTCTGAAAACCTTCATTGAACTTTCTTTTTTACCGATCAAAAAATCCCCCAAAAATTCTGGCCCAGGGTTTTCTTGAATTCTGGGGCCAAATGCACCCAGTTGG
>NMRA01001769.1:0-10111 GCA_002633005.1 Phoronis australis | reverse complement strand
TCAAAACAATTTTATTCGATACAACTTGAATACAAAACATGCACATGGTCACCTTTCATACTATCACAATCTAGAACAATCCGTGCATATGACAAAACTTAATGTGTTAATAAAAGTTGGACTTCAGGCTAACCAGGTATCGTGTTCTGTAAGTTTTTAGTTCAAGTGCTAATTAATATTTTTATCAAATGATGAAACTGTTGGCAACTGCAATAAACTACAATTCCCACTATTTTATGAACTTTTCATTGTTTAATTCGTTAATCTGATAAGAAAATGCACAACTCTACATAATGAGCAGAGCTAGTTGTATTCTAACTAGTTGTCTCCAGCCAGCATGTAACTTCTTACTGATATTTCATGAACATTTAGCCGGCACAACCAGGGTTAGAACTGAAAGTTTAATCTCACATGTATTCTTCCGCATGTACTTTTTGAAACTTATAGCAAAACCAAGAAGCTTTACACTGACTTAACCAAATGGCTACAAGAATCAGTGAGCTTGTTAAAGATTATACCGTATTCGCCGTAATCACCGCTTAGAAAAGTTCAGTTCAGGGGAGGGGGCGCTTATTATAATCCAAGGAGTTTGAAACCCGGTCTCCGAAATACGTGAAATCGGAAGCTAAGATTGATTAAATTTACGCTTTGTGACGTATATGTAATCAATGAAAGACTTTCAACAAAACTGTGGTGCATTGCTATCAAACTTTGCTGCTAAATTACCATCATTTTACAGAAAATTGTGCTGAAATCGTCATTAAGTATTATAAGTAGCGTCTCTAAGATTTTGTTAGTTCCCGAGCAGTCTGGATTAACGCCAGGTTTAATTGCAAGTCTGTGCAAGATCGTGGACTGGGGGCTTATTTCAGCAAAGTCTGAAAACGCGTGGAGGGCGCTTATAGGGGCATGGGCGGTTATTACGGCAAATACAGTAAGCCCATTGGCTAAACTAAGGACATATTTCATATTGTTTCAAATTCAAACCCTGATAGCAGCACTATTTTTAACTCAACAATGAAACATATGAAGCTCTACCTGCCATTATGATGTAAACAGCTCAATACCACCGCTGGGTGATTGTTTCGATGCATATGTTTGGATATCTAGTTCTTCCAAGTACTCCGCCAAATTAATAGAGACCTGAAAACAATGAGATATTAGCAAACATAACAGTATGTGATAAACCCATTTACAGGGAATGTTATCCATGTAAAGATCAGGGGCGGTCGAACGGATCCAAGATTTTGAGTTTTGGGGGTTAGGGCAGAGTAGGGTTTTGAGACATTCACCCCCTGCCCCCCAACTGCCAATTGGTCTTGTAACGTTTAAGGGGGCCGGGGCCATGGCCCCTTAGCTGTCCTCTGAATCCACCATTAAAGATACTGGCATGGTCTGCACAAGAGGTCTTACGTAACCGTAATAGTTTACAGTAAAAATAAAATTATCTCATATACAACACTAAACATAAAAATACTATATCCTGTACTCTACCAATCAAATATGCCCCTACAGACATCGGGAGATCATTCTAGTCAGTCCATATTCAACTCAACTCAACTCCTAGGTAAAGTTGTACCCAATCTAACTAACACTTTCACCATGACACTGAAATATTTGATTTCAATAAAACCAGTAAACTCGCATTGAATGTGAAAATTTTAAGTCTGAATATGCAAACTTTTGCGACATTCTAGTATTCCACAACCCGGTAAAAATTCGAAAGCACAATGTCAAACTCAATCCCAAAGTCAAATCACACAGATTTTCCTTATTTGCATTGAAATATTTGGTACATTGTGACCTATGCCGGGGGGTACATTGTGACCTATGCCGGNCTATGCCGGGGGGTATTCCAGATAGAGAAATAGTAGTGGGATCGGAATGTCCTTTCGCATTCAATAACCTAGATCCTCCGACAAACCTGAGCAAATCAGTCAAAATAGGCAATACATTAGTTACATTGATGATTCTTAATTTTGAGAACCAGGCACATGCGCGCACCCAGTGGAGGCTCGAACGAGCACCCCCACCCACTTGCCGAAGTGGGCATTAAAAGGTCAGCCTCATAGAAACAAAAAATTGAGAAAACGAGACAGGAGTTCACTAAAAAGCTGTAATTCAGGAATGCACTGTGCACAGCTCTGAACATACCCCGTTTTTGTAGTAAAAGGTCAACATGCCCAAAAATTTTAGCACCCCCATATTTTAGGATGGGTGTGTTGTAATTCAATACAGGTTCGCGTGCAGCTTACCTTTGCTCATATGGAAGCTTGAACACACACTTTATCTTGCGAGTCAAACGCAGATGTCCTGCATGTCGCAGGACCAGACGAAGACAGAGCTCCAATCATTCCCCAGTCACGTGCTAATTCTAGATCTCCCTACATCAGGCCACTCACGGAAATCCCCGAACAAACACGAACACACGAGACAACACAAAAGACGAGACCATACAAACCAACATTCACAACATTCCTCCCCTCCCTAAATAGAGAAATAATAACAAAAACCTTACTGAAAAAAAATCATACTACTCAACCTTTACCCCCCACTCCCTTAAATGAAGAAACACAAGAAGTATTGAACAACGTCTAACATACAAGAAATAACAGATAATGAATTACCCTAGAAAAATACTATGAACTAAATTTCAAGTGGCCGGATTAACAATAAAAAACTAAATTCTTCACAGAAATACGTGACTGGGGCTGTTTGAAAAATAGTGGTCACAATTTACATATGGTACAAGATACAAAAAAATGAAATATCTCTGTTGACTAGAAAAAGTTGTTATAAAGTTTGCTAGAAAAATATACTATTTAGAAAAATAAACTACCATATGAAAAAAGTAACAAACACAAAACATATACATGTAATAACGAACAACAATAAACAACAAGGTAGCATAGTAGGAGCCTCAAAATTTCTTTTTTTTAATGATCATATTGCAGAAGCTGATCAGACCTACCCGCGAACGAGCATCCCTGAAACAGTCTTCTAATTTTCACTGAAACGAAATATAAATTTAATGTAAATACACTACTACAGTGTATGCTACTAATCCCAGATCTAAAGTCTGTAGTGACGCTGAGCGTTCCGAGTGGTCTACTGGAGGATCCTAGCCACCGGAACGTCACGATATTTGGCGACTACTTCAGCAACTACTCCAATGAACTGTGGATAGTAAGGTCGCTCGCGCAAGGACAGGTGAGGCGAATCAGTCTCCAACAGAAGACGGTCTTCGGGCACCTCCCGTAACGCTTGGACTTGCCAGCGAGTAAATGTGATACAACTACCAGAGAACACGAAGTAGCAGCTCGGGAACTCACGGTGGAACTTAATCACTGCCACGGAATCACCAGTGAAGGTGTGAAGATGGATCCTTTGGAATCTAGATAGCTGCTCTCTAAGAATGTCGAAAGCAGTGTGGAAACCCCACTCATAATTTGAGCCTGGTGATGCTGCCATGATGTGAAGAACCACCACCTTGTCGCGAACACTCTTATGGCGTCCAAGGCTGGCGAACTCCGAAATCAGGCCTTCCACAAACCGGCGCTGATGCTTTTCCTTTCCCAAGGCTTGTTCAAACCCGATCTCTCCCAGACCGGCAACTTCAGATTCCCGCAAGAGACGGAACAAGGTAATCCTAACATTACCCGAAAAGTTGGATTCCTGTTTCGGATGCACACCAATGACTGCTTTGAATCCCCGGCGAAGAGCTTTTAGGTACTCCTTGTGTGGATGACGGGAGTACTCCGTTGGGTCACAAAATACAAGAACACCGCCCAACAGCTTGACTGTGGAGCTTGGTTGCTAGAAGATCGGCAACGGACAGCAGACGACTTCCGCAGACGTTACCTTTGAACGATAAGCTGATATTAGACGATCCATATGAAAATGCGAGGCGCCTCCCCCTTCCAAGGTGGAGGTTGAAGATGCTGACGATGACACTGGTTGAGAAGGTACCAACTGGAGAGGTTCCGACGATGTTGACGGAACTACAAGCCTCTGAAAGCTGGATGGCATAGGTGCAGTTGGAATGTCACATGGTCCATCGACAAAAGACAATGCCCACACAGAGCGATTCGGCTCGGGGACTCTCGCCATCAACTGCAACACTACAAACCAGTGCATGCAGAGACCCAGGTTGATCAACCTCCCACAGAGAACTAAAGGGCCTGAAGGCGTAGGCCACCCCAGAACTTTACAGGAGATCATTACTTGAAGTTCGTCTTCAATGGTTACAGGAGGAACGTGGAGCATGCTTCTCATTGGCAGGCCTGCAAAGTCTAGAAGATCTTCATAAAGCTGAAGTTACCTTCCCTCAATTTGCATGAAAAGTGACTTCAGTGCCTGAAACCGTGCACACTGAAGAGTGGAGGATGAAGAGCGCTGAACGGAGTCAACATTGAACACTGACGGTAGGTGATTTGTCCCGTAAAACTTTACCCGTGGCGACTAAACCACAGAGGGGACAAGCGAACTTTCCTCGTTCAAGGTTCCCTTTTTAAGGAACTGGCTTGATTGGTTTTTTGTGAACTGGAGCAGGTGATATTAATGAGACATCACTGGGATGATCACATGGATTAACATCCTCTGACACGGCAGGGGTGCCAGAAGCATCACTCACATCCATATGCTCCGAAGACGCAGGTGTCTTATTAGACACAGAAGAAGTCTCTTGAACGTCATGGGAGCCCTCGGAGAAGGTCACCCGCCAAAGGCGCGGGTTGGTTTTTAGTCGGACATCCGTACAAGAGAACACAACTTCGGCAACAAAAAGAAAAGTTAGGGCTTGCACCGAGGACACCAATAATCATCCATATCGCGTGCATCATCAGCCGTAACACTAACACATTCCCCATGAAACCAATCATCACAAGAGTCACACTGGATCATGAGGCCACCATGGTCAGGCTGACGACACACACAATACAACTGATCATCAATGTCAGGAATCTGGTTAACTACGTTCACTATCCGCTGAAGCCACGCAGTACATGTAGGTCAGCATGACGAGTTTTACACAGTTTAATACGATCATGGTGAATAACTGAGACAGTATTCTTCACCCGAACTCTGTACAGAGCTGGTGTTAAAACAACTTCAATAATGATTCCAGGGAGACGACAATTTTTTACACACGCCCTTAGTTGAAGCAGAGTCTAAGATAAACACCAGGACCCAGTTGCATAAAAGTTATACGCCGTATAGCAACAATGACGTCGCATTATCACGCGTCACGTAATTATTGTTGAACAATGCACCTGACGTCATTCAACAATCAAACTTATCCAGTGGATAACTTTTGAAGCTTTATGCAACTCAGCCCTGATCGCCTGCCTTAAAAACACGTTTAAAAACAGATACATGTACATTTCACACTCTCGGCAGTCACACTTAAATAGTAGTTCCATTGAAAAACAGCACTGTCTGTGGCCTGGCATACTAGTGCCATCACCAAGCGTCAAGTTACCAATGATGTAAACAAACCGGGAACCAGCATCTTAACTGAATTACCCTTGTGATGTGTCTGAGAGACATGTAACCCGAACATGAGTACCAAAACTCGGGTCACTCGATCTCAAAAGAAAATTTGACACTGGCAATGAAAAGTGTTTAAGATGACGGAAATCTCGAATTCAGTCGTCAGAATAGAGATTGAATCCGCACCGGACCCCCAGGTCATCCATGCGTGCGCCGGTCTCGAACGTGTACATGAATAAGGAGAGGGTTCCTTTTAAAAGTTGTGTCGATTTAGCGAGCCTTTCAATGTTCACCGAATGCAGTGGTTCAGCCTTTGCCACCGTATAGGGGCGCTACGAAGGAATGTAAGTGATCCTGAGGCATACTCTCCGACATCTTGGCCATCATGGTAGCCATCGCAATTGGCCTTTGATTTCATACAACTGCCTTTTGAATCATCGACTTCTTCAGTACACCCTAAATAATTTGGATTATGCCTCCCACTTTCTGATCCATTGACTTCACGCATGGGGATGATTCCGTTGACACACGTCTGACAAGGCCGCATTTTTTTTTTCATTTCATTCTTGACAACCGCAACAGCTAAAATTACCTACAAGAATAAGTTTGTAGTTTCGTGGCTTCAAACTGATTTCTAGCTTCATGTGGCGTCTACGTAGTGATGCGACCGTGCTGTATATGTGCCTTGGATACATACAGTGTACGTTATTCAGGACGGAGCGTAATTTTTGCTGGCCTGTGTGGTTGTGAAACCCCTGGAAACCTTTGATTTAGTTGGCCAAAGCGAAAGATAAATTTGAGCACAGAATTTTGCAAAAATCATTATGATGTGGATTTTGAGTATGTAATGTAACGGGAATCTGTGGAACAACCAGCACCCATCTACTTAGCTTCTTAAATCGACTTTTAGAAGTCGATAAAAATATTTGCAGTGTTGTCAGTACTTTTTCACTCGTTCGTATCTCGGCTGAGAACCATGGTGACATCTTAGAGAGAGTGAAACAAGAGAGAAGTAGATGAATATACTGAGTTTGTTATGCGCTAAAATAAAACACAAATCTAGGAAATTACACTGTACAATAGCTTATGTTGTCATCTCTGCTTTGACAAATAACCCAAAGAATAATAAGCAAGAAAAGTACCCTGAAAAGCGTTAAAGTTTAATGAAAAGATTTAAAACTCTAGTTAGTTTGGTTTGGATTTCTTTCGCCAATCGAGACCCGACAGAATCCGAAGTTTGAGGGTTTGGGTCCTTTTTATAGGCGAGTTTCCACCGCAAATGCCGCCACAGTACCAAATTGCGCTAATAGGGGTCTCAAGTTAAACGTAAAAACCAATCATAATGTAAAGTGAAAATTTCGTCATCGGAAGTATCAAATAAGGGGATCCACCAACAGACATCATTTAAACTATAACTGAACACTCTAGCGTCTGAAATTAAACGTAATCATGATTGACGTCTCGACTAACTCACGATCGACTCCATCGGCGGAAAAACTTCGCTCCCGTCACAATTGGTTTGTCGTATTCATAATTGTGTATTTTCTTACTACAGTCGCCCAATTTTGTTTACATTTTTCGTCACAATATACTATTGTTCACGCCATGTACATATGTACCGTTCTACAGCCGTGGGTGCACATTTTTTATAGTTGAAAAAAGGATTTGTCTTTTTATCGTCGGACACTCCGGCCGCCGACAAGCAACCTTATCTAGTGGCGGTAAGCCCTAGCTGGGCTTCAGTTATCATGAGCCTCTCTTCCCATTTGGCGAAGTGGGCAAAAAGGTCCGCCTCAGAGGAAACAAAAAGTCCGAAAATCAGAAAAAGACTACGAGTTCACTACTGAGAAAGGCAATGAACTACCAAAATCGGGCAAATCGGCAGAATTCGATCATTGCTCTGTGACGTAGCCTACCCGGCCGTATGTTTTAGTAAAAGGGACGTCCACATTCTCAAAAATTCGAGCCCCCCCCATTTTTAGGCTGGGTGAGTGCATGGTACATGTAATTCTTCTTTAAGTTTATTCCCTTGTGTTGGAGATTGATGATCTCCATGATGTATTATAAATTGCATAAGAAATTGTTGTATAAGAATTGCATAAGAAATAGTTGTATAAGATATAATTAATGGAATGCTGTAGTCTTGGAATGCAGTTTTGCTGTATCTTGCCTTATATGGGCACGCTACTCAATTGTGTACTGATGCGATAGAATAAACTGACAGTCTGATAGATGGTTCCTTGTACAGAAACATGGCGTTCTTTTATTAATTGGCATATCATCCTGACCATAAGTCCAGTTCGTGCGCAATGTCTCACAAATCACCAACATCCCTCACTTCCTCGTAAATTGATTTTGTTGTTCAGCTGGCACTCAGTGTCTTCGCCTACTTCAACGGTTTGTTGTACCGGCGAACCGATTCGTGGACGGTCTCGCCCCCTGGTGACTAGACTTGAGCACCAAGATCGTCTCGCTGGTTCCCTGCGTGCTTAGCCCAGCCAGCACGCAGGTATCACCTAGTGGCACGTGCTTTAGCATTGGTCGATGTAATCTTGGCAGTCATTGGTTAGCTTTACAACACCGTGAAAAAATGGCGGACTGTGAACGATTTTTAGCCTTGTCGTTTCTGAAGTGATGTTTAATAGCCGCGTGCTTGAAGCACATACATGCACAATAAACACATATTATGTGGCCGATTTAACCGGTGTGTTATTCATACTGTATAAGGACACTATCGTAAACAAAAGTCATCGACAGTAGAAAGATGTATTCCGAAAAGGCTCAATATTACAATTTCTAGGCTTCACATTTCCTGAACATAATTTTAAGCACCGATTTGTCTGTACAGCAGACCACATTTACACTTCAGTCCATCAGTCATGCCAGTTTGTTTGCGCAAAGCGCTTCCTGTTGAGAATTCGACTAGCCAATCAGAAACGCCGGTGTAAAAAAATTTACAGAGGAAATTTAAGTGATACCTGCGTGCTGGCGCGGCTACCGCCCCATCTAGCGGCACGCAGGGAACCAGCGAGCAAGATCGTTCGCAGACGAAATTCCTCCATTTCCGTTTAAAATTGTTAAATATCCCACTATATGTGTATAAATAAACTATGTCCAGTCGTACAGAAAATGAAGCATTGTATCTAATAATAAATTTTCATTAGGGTCGCAGTGTTGACAATAGTCGAAGGACTTTTTCTTCCTACATTTCATATTTACTTCCGGACAAATTGAACATGCGTTCTTGTTCAGGCACGGGTGGTACAGCGTAAGCAATTTTCAATCAAAGCGTCCACTTGAGATTATCTGCCATTGTTTCTGACACAAAGGCGATCAGATGTAGGTAAACCATCACTGTTTGAGCTGAATTTTTTGTTACGCTTCTGACATTTTGTTAAGCGTCGGTAACGGACTGAGTCCAGTATCAGTAAAGTCGGGTAAAGATGTTTTCAGAATGTACGATTCATTTTACTTTCTTTAGTCCAGGTATTTGACTGATTCATTTCTGGAAATGGTGTAGACAGAATTCGCGCTGTTTGCCCATCGTGTTTGTCACGAACTTGACGATTCAAGGCAAAGAACCATTCTGTTCGAAAGTTTTCGTTTTCTCTGCTGGCTTAACTGTGAGCAGTGTGAGCTTAACGTCTTCGCTGCTGATTAATTTAGGCCAAAGTTTGGTCGCCATACTCCAATCTTATTGGGTGTTTCTTGTGCATTTCTCACTGATACGAATACCAGTTATTGTTTACAATCCAACTCCATTAACGTACACACTGAATATTAACATTTCTGAATCTTCTCACCATGCACAACTGGCGTCCTCAGCACAAAACAGGGTTTCGACAATCCATTAGCAATTGTTCTTTCATCTAATACCATTCAAGGTGTCCTGCTTCAGCGAGATCACAAAAAAATCGCGGTCAAAGCCCAAAAATGTTCCTAAAAAGCCCACGCATTACCGTGACTAGAGAATTCAGAAAATAGTAGTATCAAGTATGTACGCCTTTTGTACGGTAATAGAGTCGGATTGTAAACAATAACCCGAATAGCAGTGGTTGATTTTGGTGCATTTCTCGTGCAGCACTTTATGCTTAGCTAAACGCAAGTCAATATCTGAGCTTTGCTATTCAACGTATTTTCTCCTTGCACTTATCTATTTCCCCCTTAAATCTGCGAACGTACATTTCCTAATTTGATTATCCCTCACACCAACGAACGAACATAGTACGCAGACGAACGCATAGGATGATGGTGCAAATTTAGCGGATCTTGCCAGATTTTTGCTGAATAGTTCTAACTTCTGTCTGTTTACTTCCTGTTGTAATTTACATGTGGTGGCTATTGCGATGAATTCACAAAATAAACGGAACAATTGTGAATCAAAGGTAATAAATCTTGGAAAACTGTTAATAATTTAAAATAGGTTTTAAGGCTGTGTGCTTTTCTGTGTTACTCTTCGAAATGGGTAACAAATACTGTACCACTACACAGATATGCATTATTCTAAACACCCAGAAAAATGTTTTTAAGTCTTTTGGATTTTTCGAAGCACCTGAAGCAATCATAACCTGAAACTCTTTCCAAAGTAAGGACATTTTGACATAAGTTTTCTGTAGAATAG
>NMRA01001768.1:0-10117 GCA_002633005.1 Phoronis australis | reverse complement strand
GATGGCCAAAAATGGTAGATGATAATGATATACACACAGTGACGCCATCTGGTGTAGTTTGCTGCACAACATCGTATTATAATAACATTTCTTACTATATTGCAGTCTTTCAATTTCTTATACGACAAACATTCGCGTTAACGACTACGCTCACGTATTCTTTTTGTGAATAAGTCCCCACTACTGTACTAGGCACCCTCTTAACTTTGAGGATTTCCAATTAAACATCAGGGCTCATAACGTTCTTTCTCAGTTAGTTCTGATCGACCCTGAGTAAACTGATGCTTGTGTGTACAGTTGTCAAAATTTCTGAAGACACCAGCGACATTGGTGCAGGCTAATCTAATGTCAGACTGAGATGCAATAAGTGAAAAACAATCCTTGGCTTCCATTTTTTATCTGTTCAAGATGATTCACAAATATTCACTTACGTTGTGCCAACCTTTGAGTTTCGAAATGAAGAGGCTGCAGAAACATAGTGCAGCACACTGTCCTCGTAGTTACCACACACCTGGTCATTACACTTTTAGAAAACTGGGAGAACTAGTTCAAAGTCGGGGGAATTCCATCAAAATAGGGAGAATTTGATGCTTGTCTGTGAGTGGGAATTCTTCAAAATCAGAGAGCTTCTCACCTAAGTCAAATTGGTAGGGTTGGCAAACCCATTGTCACAGGGTCTGGCCTGATTTTTCGAATGCATGTTTTATGTTGTGCACTGCAGTTGGAAACTCAGTGGGGGCAGACATTGTCGTTGGCAGTAGAAGTGTTGAAAGTGGCTTTGTTTTTGAAGTATGCGAACATAAGAAGGGAATGAAGTGGCAAAGCATTCAAGTTCAAGTATTGTATTTTAAAGTAACGCCATCGTTTGGGACTTACAATGATTTGTTACTCACACTGCTAAACTACCATCTCCGAGGCCGTCGTTGCCGTCAGCAATTCATTGTTATTGTCAGTGTTTTATCTCTGTTAAATCAAACACTTGAGTTTCGTCTCTGATAGTATGCCCAATTTTGTCAATTGGAACATGAAGCTGTCAAGGGAAAGGTAGTTCGTACAACTGTAAGAGAAATCACTGTAACTCATTACTAGTAATGGTATAAAGTTGTCAAAAATTCACAAAATATTTTGTAGTTCTTCAAATCAGAGAAATTGAGAACAAAAGTTTAAAGCTAATGTTTGAATATGTTAAGTAAGAGTATTCTTTGTGGCCTTTGCCCTTCAGTTTGTTTGGCTTAAGAGTTTATGTGTAATTTTTAACAAACTCTGCACTGTTCTACAAATTTTGGCATAGCCATGATTCTGAAAAGATATCACAAGCTGAGACAAGTAAAGTTTTATCAACCATAGCTTCTGCAGTTGTCTTGTTTATGTCACCAGGGGGTGCTGGACCTGCTGGCTAATCGGTGTCTAGCTTCTGGCACAAACGCGTGGACGGACACTGACCACACCTGCTACACGATGACCACTGCAGGCAGTGAGGGGTTCTTGACGCTCATGCCTATATATCTTGACCACATTCTCTACCCTACGCTTACTGTAAGTTATTGGCATGAACAAGTATGTATCCACATGGATAACAGCCACATGCAGGGATCATGCATTTTGAGAACCAGTATTCTCCACTGAGCGACTGGCACCAAACTGGTTCTCTTAATGCGGGATCCCTGTTAGTGGCTATTGTCTTGGTATCCTTAGCCTTATACGAAGCAAACACAGTATTCGGGATACAGGGGACTTTACATGAAATGCGGTTTATTAATGTTTCAAATAAACACAGAAAATCAGGAACCCCAACTTGGAATCGAACCACAGTTCTCTAGATTTCAGGTCTAGTGCTCTCACCACTGAGCTACTGAGGACCTATATATGTGCAATTACAGTCAATTGTTATGTCATAAATCCCGTGAGTGGCATTTCGCCTTATTCACATGAGTTTTAGACATTAAACCGTCAATCTAGAGAGGTGAGGTTCGATTCCCAGTTGAGGTTCCTGATTTTCTGTGTTTTTTTGATATATTTCTCTGCTGGCCAACCTCAGCGTCTATATATTTACTGTATCTAATTGTTACAGTTCTTCTTGTTGGTAACAGTACAGTTCTACCCACAATCAAATCCGGTTGTATGTAGAACGTTTCTGTGTGATAGACTCAGCCCAAATAACAAGTCAGATTTTGTCTTACCCCAGTGCCAGTTTTACAATACTTTAATGTGTGTACACTTTCTGAGTTGACAAGATCTCCAACTTCAGACTATGATAACAGCAGGCTGGTGGAGCACACTGATGCGTTCTACACTCGGTGCAGTCGTGGTTAATCCTCGGAAAGTCTTATTTCAGATCTTTTTCATGACTTGACTTTAATAATATATGTAAAGAGGTACGTGTAAATGAATGTGTGATGATTCACACGCACATGCGCTCATACACACACGTAGACACTCACCAACCAATGCTCAGTCTGACAGTGAATTTGAAGCAGGCTATCATTCAGAGAAACTATAGACCCTAAGGAGGAAAGAAATTTGGGTTGACGAGAGATCATAAATAAGTAAATTTTGCAGTTTTGGAAAATAACCATCGACTTTTAGCCGACCTTTATTTCAACACTTTAGATATTTCTTGTAATGAATGCAGAATTAAAACAACTTGGAATCCTGTGTGCATGTGGCAACATAGTGGTCAAATTAGCTGTGACCCACTGAGGTGCGCACGTCATCTTGCTTTAAAATTTCTTTATACTCTAACTGCAATGCCCCCTGTAGGACTCTGCATTCATTACGGAGGTTCACCATGTGAATGGAGAGGGCGAGGACGCCGGTGTAGTCTACTGTGAGATGCAAGGCTGTGAGAACACTGGCGAGAACCGCACTCACCTTACCATGTTGCGGGAGATTTACCCGGGCAAGTGCGGTTACAAATCCGAGACGGGAGGAAGGATGGAGAACTTGAGGAAGAGTACAACCAATGAAAAGGTTAGTATGGGGTGTTATGGTGAGTGAGGTCTGTGTCAGTATGAGGGAGGTCTATGTCAGTATGGGGGGGTCATGGTGAGGGAGGTCTATGTGAGTATGGGGTGCCGCGATGAGAGAGGTCTATGTGAGTATGGGGTGTCATGGTGAGGGAGGTCTATGTGGGTATGGGGTGTCATGGTGAGGGAGGTCTATGTGAGTATGGGGTGTCATGGTGAGGGAGGTCTACGTGGTGTACTTAGATGCTGTATGTGAGATCGAGTCGACAAAACAAATTTGTAAAGTGGTTGAGGGGGCACCTTGCTAGATCGTTGAGTCCTCTTTTTTACCATCTGCTTCTGTATTCACTAACCCCTCTGAGGATTGTTATGGAAAGTGAAGGATATGTTCCTATTGACATGAGCACGACTGGTGGGGATTTTCAGGTGAGTCCAACTACTGTGGTATCCCTGATGACGTCATTTAATTTGCATCTGTGGTCCTATCTACTAAACCCCTTGCAAGATCACAATTTGTTGAGTCTAGTCCTATTCCTATTCCTATCAACCTGATAGCAGATGGAGGGATTGGAATACTGCTGTGCCCTCTGGTGGCAATTTGTTTTTTACATCTGCCTCTGTATCTTTAGAGTCCTTTGATTGGTGTATTTTCATGAAAGTTGACAAATATTTCTGTAATAGAGAGGCGATGAAGCTTTCTCAATTGTGGTCGGGTTTTTATGTATTCTGCGCCATCTGANGTACTTAGATGCTGTATGTGAGATCGAGTCGACAAAACAAATTTGTAAAGTGGTTGAGGGGGCACCTTGCTAGATTCTTGAGTCTTCTTTTTTACCATCTGCTTCTGTATTTACTAACCCCTCTGAGGATTGTTATGGAAAGTGAAGGATGTGTTCCTATTGACATGAGCACGACTGGTGGGGATTTTCAGGTGAGTCCAACTACTGTGGTACCCCTGATGACGTCATTTAATTTGCATCTGTGGTCCTATCTACTAAACCCCTTGCAAGATCACAATTTGTTGAGTCTAGTCCTATTCCTATTCCTATTCCTATCAACCTGATAGCAGATGGAGGGATTGGAATACTGCTGTGCCCTCTGGTGGCAATTTGTTTTTTTACATCTGCCTCTGTATCTTTAGAGTCCTTTGATTGGTGTATTTTCATGAAAGTTGACAAATATTTCTGTAATAGAGAGGCGATGAAGCTTTCTCAATTGTGGTCGGGTTTTTATGTATTCTGCGCCATCTGATGGAAATTTTCCTGTTATTAAAGACCACCATTAGGAGCACACTATTTGCCTTGCAGTTATGGGCGCAATTCAATACCCTGCATTGCTCTTGTTTTATATTCTATTAGTTTTACTCTTGACTAAGTCTTTGGTGTAATTTTAGGTGCGAAGCTACCACAAGACATTCTACCGTCCAGAGAACCTGTGCCTTGTCATCACTGGGCAAATTGAGGCAACAAAGGTGTTTGAATCTCTCAAGCCTTTTGAGAATAAAATCCTCTCAAAGGTAACATTATAGTATTCAGTTGTCATGCACATTCCTTGCACTGTAACTAGTATCAACAAACTGCTACATGAGCCTGGTGCAAATTACAAATCCTTTCAGAAGTTATTAACAAAAATTTAAAGCGGCTGCAAACTTGTGTCCCGTCCGAGAAGCGAATTTTTGACTCAGACCACTGACTACTATTAAGCTGGTCTTGACGCGTCCCTTACTTCATTGAGAAATGATTTCTGGGTTTACAAAGAAGTGATAGTTTCATCGAGATCATGCTTGTCACATAAAATGACAAACCGTGGCAAGCCAACTTGTAGAGCCTGATACCAAGCAATAACAAATGAGGCAAGCCAAACTGTAGAGCTTGTTATCGAGCAATAACAATCCGTGGCTAGCCAACCTGTAGAGCCTGATATAGAGCAATAACAAACGGGGCAAGCCAACCTGTAGAGCCTGATAACGAGCTATAACAAACTGCCAGTTCTTTCATAGCCCTCAAATCATATACCAAATTTGCCTCATGGAAAAATTTGAGGCCAATTTATAACTAAGTGGTCGAAATCTAAATTGTTTTGTGACGAAGAGCAGGATTAAAGACGCCTTCAAGTGAAACTTGCACGCTTATTCTTTAGTTCTGCAAGTGCTTGGTCAAATTAGTTAGAAACACAAGATTTTGCTGTAAATGTGACAGAAGTTGGTTGAAAATTGGCAAATGTTTTTAAGAACGAATTTTGTGTTGAAAATGATCCACCCCAAATCACTCAACTGTGTCCAGTAAGTATGGTGACATGTTGGAGAATAACACTGCATGACGCGGGCTATGTGAGCCCGCGAGGTACGTCATTAGTGCAAAGGTCACGTACTTGCAGATTTTTTGTTTTGTTTTCACATTTACAAGCTGTCAATGAATATACTGTATTGTGCTTCTCGTAGATTCTGTTCAAGTAGCATTGTGAGTCGTCTAGTTTCTGCTATACATTAGCATAGCAAATGCACCTTTACAGTGTGCCAGCTGATCTCAACTAACTCCAACTTTTTTGTTACATATGGCTTGCACACTCCCTGTTGGCCATCTCCTTAGAGTTAAACTGAGAATGACTATGCAACAATACGCAGACAATAGAGGCGGAAAAGGCAAACGTTTATTGTCAAATTTGAAGTATTCTGTTGGATATATGTGAATGCGCTATCACAAACCTCAATGTGGGCATAGTATCTGTGATTTAGAGATGCGGCATGTGGATTAAAAATGTCACAATTTATTGAATTTCTCTTAGAAATTACTACAAAATAGGAATCTGTCAATATCAAACAAAACCTTCACGTTGATATGACGTATGTAGACATAGTGTTCAAGGAATTGAATTTCACGTTTTTGCAAAATTTACAATACAATATGTGAAATCTTTTTATTTAAGTTTTATATTGCTGAGTTTACAATGTCATTCATGGTAATTGTACTTTGTTATTGCATTTCTTACCAGGGAAAACTCCCAGACCATGTTAGGCCTTGGCAAAGCTCGGTACCTAAACTCCCCTCTACTGTGGAAAAGCTGCACCCGTACCCTTCTGATGATGAGGAACATGGAATGGTCTATATTGCATGGAGGGGACCAAAGGCTAATGTACGTATTCAGCAATTTTTTTGATCTGGTTTAACTGTCTTCTTTGCACAGGCATTTTCATTGTTTTACATTTTGCCTTAGTTTGTAAGATGTTCGTTTTTTTGTAAGCTGTATACTCTTCTATTCTACCCTAACTTACAAATTTGCAAGTTGTTTTTTCATGAATCATAGTTGTATCCAATTATAGTTTTCAATTCAGTTCTCGACCATGCCTCCTGTTGGTGTTCATAGGCACCTTTGTTAAATCACTTGATTACAGTGTTGACCCTGTGCTGTCAAACAGAGCCTGTGGATCTGCCTTCCCGTGTTTTTTGGTTTCATTTCAGTCTTAATGAATCTACCTCTCTGGAAATCAATATTACAACCGAGGTAAAAAGACACGGCCTTGGTTAGCTGTTGTGATCATGTTATTGAAAAATATTTGATTAGCTTTTAAGCTGAATGTCCAGTTGTCATGGTTACATTGTTGCATCTGTTTCCAGGAGCAACTCCGATTCTCTGCTGTTCTTATTCTACTGGAGTACCTGACGGACACGTCAATCTCACCTCTACAGAGGGACTTTGTCGAGCGGGAAGACCCTTATTGCAGCAAGGTAGCCTTTTAAGTTGTTAGTTGTCAGTCATTTGACGAATGTGGAAGTTTTGCTTAATTCCATACGTAGACATTTTTTCGGGAAAAAATTAAAGAAAAATTTCTCTTGTTACATATCATTGATAGTTGTGGAAAACATTGACTTCAAAATTTCAAGAAGTGTGGTTTTGTTATCGTTTTGTGGGATTTTCACAAAGATTTAGACAATATTGAAATAAGCTAGTCTTCAACAAAGCAAGATTCAAGCTTTTTGTGACACGTCTAGATTATTCCATTTTTGTATAACTTTTCTGCTTCAAATCTCAGTGACTTCATGTTTTATTGCATTTAATGTATATTACATTATCTCATAACAAACAAATACCTTTATGGTTCATGATGCCAAAAGTCCAAGAGTCTTGCCAAACAGCGTCTTGCCTCAAAACCAAACTTTTTGATTTGACAAGGAAATTTCTAATTTTGGTCTTTTATTATTAACAGTTATAACATCGGTCTCACTGTGTTGCTTTCTTAGATTAGAACTGAATTTTAGTTCTGAAAAGAATTGATCAGAGCAAATAAGTTGGTTGTCGTGGCTGGTTGATGTTCGGTGCTAAGGCAGTATCACTGCCGGGAGAACAGCAGGAGGTTCGAAAAGGAGGATGAGGTCCGTATCTGATTGGTTTTGAAGAATAAATTTTTGCAGTGAAAGCTGATGTTTTTTAAAACCAGAACATGGTTTTGAGTATTGTGTAACTGACAAAATTTGAATAGTTTTATGGCCCTTCTGTACAAAGGCAAAGTTCCTCGAAATCTGAATGTTTAAGTAAAAGTCGTGATATGAGCCAAGTTTATAGAAATTATATTTCGAATTACTTCCGCTGTGCACTGATGCAAAGGAACTCTATCTATTTAGTTTCTCAATTCTTGTTCCTGTGCTTTATTTAAGTCTTTACCTTAACATTAACAGGTTCGCTATTCCATCATTGAGAACTCAGAAGGGTGTATTTACTTGAAGTTCGAAAACGTTCCTACGGCCAAGATAAAGGAAATCAAACCACGGTTTGTTTCTTTGCAATTACTTCCCGCTTTCAGCGCACTAAATATTAAGTTTTTTCAAATGAGATTTTTTTCTGATGTACTTTGTAAGAGTTTTAACCTGATTGTTAAATTATGTTTTGGTAAGTTGCGTACATGGCCGATAAACCGGTAATGGTCGGATATAACGTACCTGCAGTTTGAGAACCAGTTCTCTCCACCGAATAGCTGGCTTTAAACTGGTTCTCATAATGTGGGCCCAGTATATCCGACTATTGCTTGTAAATCTACTCGTACCATCACGACAACTCACCAGTTAATTGTGCTGTAAAATATATAGGCGGCCAAGCAGGTGGCAAAACCCAAATCGTGAGCAGACGACTTTTAATTGTCAATGTGCGTCTGTGTCAGATGCTTAAAGAGTCGTTACAATCTGCCTAGTTCCCTTTTTTTGAGTTACTTAGCTAAAAGGTGACACTCATTTATTCAAAAGTCGCTACAATCTGCCTAGTTCCCTTTTTTGAGTTACTTAGCCAAAAGGTAACACTCATTTATTCAAAAGTCGCTACNGTGAGTGGGGGGGTGACTAGAGTCACTGAGTCAGGTAGGCTTGGGATGAAGGGACCCAGTCGGTGTGAGTGGGGGGGTGACTAGAGTCACTGAGTCAGGTAGGCTTGGGATGAAGGGACCCAGTCGGTGTGAGTGGGGGGGTGACTAGAGTCACTGAGTCAGGTAGGCTTGGGATGAAGGGACCCAGTCGGTGTGAGTGGGGGGGTGACTAGAGTCACTGAGTCAGGTAGGCTTGGGATGAAGGGACCCAGTCGGTGTGAGTGGGGGGGTGACTAGAGTCACTGAGTCAGGTAGGCTTGGGATGAAGGGACCCAGTCGGTGTGAGTGGGGGGGTGACTAGAGTCACTGAGTCAGGTAGGCTTGGGATGAAGGGACCCAGTCGGTGTGAGTGGGGGGGTGACTAGAGTCACTGAGTCAGGTAGGCTTGGGATGAAGGGACCCAGTCGGTGTGAGTGGGGGGGTGACTAGAGTCACTGAGTCAGGTAGGCTTGGGATGAAGGGACCCAGTCGGTGTGAGTGGGGGGGTGACTAGAGTCACTGAGTCAGGTAGGCTTGGGATGAAGGGACCCAGTCGGTGTGAGTGGGGGGGTGACTAGAGTCACTGAGTCAGGTAGGCTTGGGATGAAGGGACCCAGTCGGTGTGAGTGGGGGGGTGACTAGAGTCACTGAGTCAGGTAGGCTTGGGATGAAGGGACCCAGTCGGTGTGAGTGGGGGGGTGACTAGAGTCACTGAGTCAGGTAGGCTTGGGATGAAGGGACCCAGTCGGTGTGAGTGGGGGGGTGACTAGAGTCACTGAGTCAGGTAGGCTTGGGATGAAGGGACCCAGTCGGTGTGAGTGGGGGGGTGACTAGAGTCACTGAGTCAGGTAGGCTTGGGATGAAGGGACCCAGTCGGTGTGAGTGGGGGGGTGACTAGAGTCACTGAGTCAGGTAGGCTTGGGATGAAGGGACCCAGTCGGTGTGAGTGGGGGGGTGACTAGAGTCACTGAGTCAGGTAGGCTTGGGATGAAGGGACCCAGTCGGTGTGAGTGGGGGGGTGACTAGAGTCACTGAGTCAGGTAGGCTTGGGATGAAGGGACCCAGTCGGTGTGAGTGGGGGGGTGACTAGAGTCACTGAGTCAGGTAGGCTTGGGATGAAGGGACCCAGTCGGTGTGAGTGGGGGGGTGACTAGAGTCACTGAGTCAGGTAGGCTTGGGATGAAGGGAGCTAGTCAGTGTGAGTAGGAGGACTGTAAAGATTGTTGAACAGCCCCATTGCAAAGAATGACTTTATTTTCAGCGCACATATAAATTTGTGATCTTTGTTCTGCTTTTGTGATCCAAAAATCATTATTTATCAGAAAAAAGAAACGGATCGGAATCAAATTAGTGAACGATTCTCGTTTTCTGTTATACTGTTGTGAGAATGGAGCTCATAGTTTTTTTAATTTTGAACTATTATGATCTTACATTGATGTTCGCCATTTTTGACCCAATGACGTAGCACACAGTAGAACTTAAAAGATGTCCTGGTTTGGCTTTAATTGACGAAACGCATTTTAACGTGTAACAACCTTCAGTAACCGACAGCACTCGTTGCTTGTCGGATTTCCGGCATCCAAACTTACGAAAATAAACATGATTTTACATGTACTCCAAAATAAAATGACTGTTCCTTATGTAATTGCTCTGCGCATGCCAATAGAAAGTGTGTGTTTACAAATTAAACAACTATGAGTGATGCGGTAATAGCAAACCTATCATAAGAACCCGGGACGTTAAACATATAATATTATTTGTGACCGTTTCGGCTTACTCCAATGTCAGAGCGTGTAACCAAATTAAATCATTATTCTCTTGT
>NMRA01001767.1:0-10158 GCA_002633005.1 Phoronis australis | reverse complement strand
CCCCTGATGGTGATTTTGACTTTTTCGTGTCCACGGCTCTTGCTCCTGATTCTGTTGCAGAATTTTTGTGAAATTTTGATGTTTTTTTCCAAAAGTGTGACAACAGCTGCCCACTATGTTACGGATCTTTTTGAAAGTTACCACGTGTACGGATTCAAATACTTGAGTATGCCCCCTTATGGCAATTCTTTTATATCAGATTCTTTGGACTTCTTTGATGTTTCTTTCATGAAATTTTGCAAATGTTGTTATAGAGATGGCCATGCCTTCCCATTTTCGGATATGTTGGCCGCATTCTACAGCAATGATGGGACCATTTTTAAAGACAAATTTTAGCGATAAAACCTCAAAAATGCTGTCACAATTTTCTTAGTTATCATATCAGTTTCCTTGTTTGCAATTTAGATTTTTTTCACAAAAATCAAAATGCAAATGTCCCTCATGCAAAAGGGAACATTTTAAAAACTGATTATCCCTATCGGCGTTTTGGAGAAAATTGCCCAAAGTTAGTTAATGTGAAAGTCTCTTATGAGTCAGATCAACTTACTGACTAGGCTTTTTTCTAGAGTTCTACATATTAATACTAATTGTCAATTATTAACAAAATAGTCATAGAGGACAATTAGACCACCAAGACATCGCAGTTTTCCCCACTGTACGATTACTCCATAATTTGTATAACTATGCTGCTTATAACTTAATAAATAATGTGTTCACTCATTCACTTTTAATGTCCAGTATTTCTCCTTTTAGTTTGCACAAAAATAATTACCAAGACTGTGTATGACTTTGACATAAGTAGTACAANAAGACTGTGTATGACTTTGACATAAGTAGTACAAGCTTCACCGTGTGTTGTTTTACGGCATCTTCACGACACAAGCCATGTTATGTGTTGAAATTCGGCAAAATAGAAATTGCCTTATCGGCCATCTTGTGTGCTAAATAAGTGAATAATCACCTAATTCCATTTGCACAACACTTCTTTGGCGTATACGCCCGATGAATGGCATCTTGCCATATGCATTCTCTAGTGGTTTAACAAAACTGAATTGATTATTAACGTTTTTCCCCATCTCTTTTGTATTTAACTGTAATTTCATTTTAAGGAATTTTCTTCTATGCAATTTTTAACTTCATGGGTGTTGTGAGTAATTGATTTCCGTAAAATCTCACAAATTTCGGAAATGGCGGAAAATTGAAATTTTGTTTTTTGATGTTTTTTGAAAATGTGCGTAGGAGTAAATGAATATTTTTTTCATTAGATAGTCCTGTGTCATACACGTAACTACCACCAGACAATGTTTTGTGAAATTATGAGCATTCACAACAGTTTTAGAATCTTTAGAAATGAAAAAAGGTTAATTTTGGTAATTTGTTCGAAATTGATGACATGTTACTGTGAGCTAACCCTAAAGCAAATTAAAGAAAATGTTATTTTGCATTTTAAGACTTTGGTTGCTTAGATGTGTTGATTGACTGTAAAAATATTATTTTAGGTCTGAGAAAACTTTCCAGCTCTCTACGTTTGTGTAATGTGGTCTCCACGGACGACCAGTACAGACACCTGTTGGGCTGGGTCAGAAATGCCTTTGTATACTTGGCCATGTTCGACTACCCGTATCCAACAACATTCTTTGAAGATAGTTATCCCGTCAAGGTGAGAAGTATATAGATTTTAGAATATGCAGATGCCAGGTAGGGAAGGCTCCTTTCCTTGGCCATGTGGTCAAAGGTCATGAGGTTAAAAGTCATGGCATACAAGCAGACGGCGTGAAGTTCCTGCAAAAGACACTTCTAACTTGACAAAATGGGAGCGTTAAGAGGCACACTCATCCTTGCCCGTCGTCTGCTTGTATCCCATGACCTTTGACCACAGTCAAAGAAAGGAGCCTTCCTACAAAGTTAAGCTTGCATATTAATGTTATGCAGCTGCTACAGTACTCTTATAAAGTGATGACTACGTTTTGATCTGCAGTGTTGCAGTTTCTTGTGCTACACAACAGACTACTAGAAACTTATGAGTTCTATGTAATCTGTGCTTAAGAATGACGTGTACATGTAGCATGCTGATTACGTATGATAATTACAGAGAGATACGTCAACCCACTTCATATTTCGCTCTCATGACATCCGTGTTGATGGTAAGGAAACATGTTTGTACTCACAAGACACATTTTTACGTAACTATTTCCCCTTTACAGTTGTTCAAAATAGAATTCTGTGCAACCTGCGCTTTACTGGTTAAATTTTGTGGCAATAAGATTTTACTTGTTTGTTATTTCATCGTATCAGCTTGTTTGTATTTGTAGGCTGCTTGTAAGAAAGTCATGAACAGCCCCAATGTTATCGAAGGAATACTAGAAGCAATAAGTAAGTGGTATAAACTAAGCCGTTGTAATGTTTACTACATGTAGCTGCACTAATCCCCGATATCTTTTTATTGTTCCTCAGTTTCTAAAAATTATTCATGGTCTTTAAACACGAAACATTAAAATGTATCATGACATGGCTTAGGTGATCACATCTGAGCTTTCCCGACTGTTGTGTATCATAAAAATACTGTTAGAATCTAACTAATTTAGGACACAATATGGCAGACAAGTGGAATTTTACTTGCTCATTTTTTCATAAAAGATATTTAGCATCGAATTAATGCTTTACCATGTTCAAGTTCTGTACCATAGCTACTATCAGACACTGTTATGAGAAGTCGTGGGCATTCTCAACAATCTTGGAAGCCTTTGAAAATGTTAAGGGGCAATTTTGGCAATTATTTCTGTCCGAAATTTTGTGAGATTTTAACAAAAAAAATTTTTAAGACATAATCATGACATTGTCCCAGCGGAAAGTGAATCTAATGTAGAAGGTCTCATTAGGTTACTTAGATGATTCTGAATCGTGATTTATTGTAAAAATGACGCTGTTATTTTAAATGTGACATGTGACAGTCACTTATATGCCACTCGGCAATGAGAGCACCTCAGCAAGTTATTGCTCTTCACATATTCTGCACCAGTGTTAGTTTGTAGCAAACATGCAGCAGTGACACAAACCTTGTCCTATGGACCAAACACTTAAATATTTTCTTAATAAAGATGTTAAGAATTAGTTACAGTCTTGAGTAGGTGTTTGAATACAGAATATCACCAAAACAACAAACAATCCATGTTTTATATATTCTATGAAACATTTATAAAATGCAAAATCATAGGTTACTAACAGGCAATCCTCAACTCCATGTATGTTTCCAAATGAGGTATTAGTTGTCAGTTAAATAAGGAAACTTACTGAAGTTTATTCTACACGAAGCTGTCTGTGTTGGCAGGCGAAGTGAGGATAAAGGCAAAGCGTGCCTGCTTTGCTAAACTAGGCCTGTTTTGTTGCTTTAGGTATGTATTACAATGGGAGTACCGCAGTTCACAAGACATGTAACGACATCTACCAGGATTACGTGGAGTGTGCTGATCCCACTGGTTGTGGCGTTGGAGCTAACAGTAAAGCATGGGACTACCAGGTCTGAAACCATGAAACACTTGATGTGTGGTAGAAGTAGCACCACCTAGTTTTTGGGCATGGAACCAGCCTACTATACATCCTCATCTGCTGACAGCCATGTTTGTTGTTGGTGCAGGAAACATGGACTTAAAATTAATTGTTCACCTATTGCTCAGTGCAACGTGATGGTGATTTTTATACTGTGAAGCTGTGATACTAGTCACTTATAGGTGTTACACAGTTTTCTCGACTGAATGATGGCATTCAAAAGGGTTCTCAAAGTTAGATTAATCTGCCCTCTCAGTGTTCTAATTAGTCTACTTAATCTTAAGGCCAGTGTGCCCGAGACGATTTTTTCGTCACTGATAGCTGTTCGTATCGTGTACCCTGCTTTGGCATAGCTCAGCGAGAATAAGCAAGTTTTCAGGTTGTGCCTTAATTGTTATTACTTGGTTTTGCTCAGTGCAACTGCTTTTTATGCGCCCACATATTTATATGTGGACGCATTATGCCGTCATCTCTGTCCGTCCGTCCGTCCGTCCGTCCGTCCGTCCGTCCGGGCGGCGTCCGTCCGGCGTCTGGCGTCCACTGCTCTATCTCCAAAACCCTTTGACATACGTTCATGAAATTTGGCACATATGTTCCGTTCATGAATGGGACGGCATGTGCGAACTTTCGGACGGATCCGACTACCGGTGTGCCCCCTAGTGGCAATTTTAGTTTTTTACGCTTACCTTTGTATCTTCAAAAGTATTGAACGGATTTTCATGAAATTTGGTATGTAGGCACCTATTAGTGAGATGACGCTATCCTACTGTTTTCAGATGGATTCGACGTAGTTTGCGCCACCTAGTGGCCATTTTTACTGTTTTCGAGTCTGTATTTTTGCGTCCACCCCTCTATCAACCAAACCGCTCAAAGGATGATTGTGAAAATTGGCGTGTATGTGCTTACTATAAGGAAGACAGCTGACAATGATTTTCAGACGATTTGGACTACTGTGGCGCCTCCTAGTGGCAGTTTTGTTTTTTTGCGCCCATGGCTGTATCTCCCAAACCGTTTGCAGGATCTTTACTAAATTTAGCAAGTGTATTTATGTGATGTTGACAACGGACGATGACGACTTTAGGATGATTCTGATTACCGGTATGCCTCTAGTGGCAATTTTAGTATTTGCCTCTAGTGGCAATTTTAGTATTTTACATTGACCTCTGTATTTTCATAGGTCTTCAGGTGTATACTTTGTGTTACTTCGTGACTGTGAAGGAAAAGTTCCAAGTAGAAATTTGTTTCTGGCATTCTAATGCTGTGCTAATCTCGTATGTTGGTAAATTTGTTTTTAATTCTATGTTTCTGTGGTGCTTTAAGCAACTGGTGTATAGGATGTGCTTGTATTATGAAGATTACTCACATTTTGCCCCTAGCCTATTGAGGAGACAATGACCATGCCTTTCCATTTTGCAAAGCATGCCCTCTACTGGCCACTTTATGGTACCAAATAATAAACAACCCTAGAAGGATACCGTATGCGGTGCAATTGTGGGCGCATTTCAACGCTCCGCGTTGCTCTTGTTAGACATTTAGTTTGAACGTATTTCCTGCCTTACAAGATATGTACTAAGCATCTTTGCTTATGAAGTGCACACGTGTAAGGTATTTACATGAATTTAATTTTTTATGAAACATTAATTTGTTGTAGGCATAAACCGAGATAATGTTGATCTGTTGTAGGCATGTGTTGAGATAACGTTGGTCTGTTGTAGACATGCACCAGTAGGAAAGAAAATGGTCTGTTTTAGGCATGTACCGAGATAACGTTGGCCTGTTGTAGACATAATTATGCGTAAACCAAGATAACGTTGATCTGCTGTAGGCGTGCACTGAGATAACGTTGATCGGTTGTACTCAAGCACTGAGATAATATTGATCTGTTGTACTCATGCACTGAGATAACGTTGATCTGTTGTACTCATGCACTGAGATAATATTGATCTGTTGTACTCATGCACTGAGATAACGTTGATCTGTTGTACTCATGCACTGAGATAACGTTGTTCTGTTATAGTCATGCACTGAGATAACGTTGATCTGTTATAGTCATGCACTGAGATAATGTTGATCTGTTGTAGGCATGCACTTAGATAATGTTGATCTGTTCTAGGCATGCACTGAGATAATATTGATCTGTTGTAGGCATGCACTGAGATAATGTTGATCTGTTGTAGGTAAGCACTGAGATAATGTTGATCTGCTGTAGACGTGTACTGAGATGTTGATCTGCTGTCGACATACACTGTGATAATGTTGATCTGTTGTAGACGTACGCCAAGATAAAGTTTATCTGTTGCAGGCTTGCACTGAGATAACTTTGCCAGACAGCAGTAATAACGTCACGGACATGTTCCCCAAACTGTCGTTCACATTTGAGGAGAAGTCCAAGTATTGCTTCATGACTTGGGGAGTAATTCAACGACCGAACTGGTTTGGCATACAGATGTGGGGCAAAGGTAAATAGAACATGATGGAGAACTTCATTTGACATTGCGATTTACTTATTTGGCTTCATAGACTATGCTAGTCATTGCGTGCAACTCAAGGGAGACTCATTTATTATCACTATAATTAGGATTATTACATGTGTGTTGGCTTTAATATGTTTTGCATGATTGTTTTGGGAATAGTCTATTATCATTGATATTTCCCAAGATGTAAGAAAGATTTAACCAGCGTTCATTTCAGTCATCAAAATGAGTGCCTGGGTTATTAGCTGGTGGAGTAAACGTGATTGTCATTCATTCACTTTCTTTTTAGAGAGAGTGTTCAAGAAGTAGTGAGTGCTGCTTTGGTGGGTCAAACGTGGCCAACGTAATGTTAACGGATAAAATAATAGTGAAAGGAATGCAGGGGTTTATTAAAAGCACAAAATATGACCTATGACCTCCATCCAACCACAGTCCGTATCAAACATTGAGAATTGTTTACTTCCTCTATTCCATGAAGGTGATAGTTATGTACTGTTTGTGAATAGTATGAGCAGATCAACGTGTATAGTATGAGCACGGCACATGAACGTGAAAATGGAACATTTGGGACAAATTTATTTTTCAGCTGGTTGATGTGTTTAATGCACTCAGATAAACATGAATGTGTCGTGTTGATATATGTATTGTCCGCATAGTTTAAGGATTTACATTATCAATGTTTTGATGTGTCTTGTGCGTCACCATAAAATCTCGTTAATTTCGGACAAAAATAATTGCCACATTTAAACGGCCTTCAAACATGGATGTGAAAAAATATTGTCGGCCATATTGTGTCCTAATTAGGTGAGATTTCATGGTATGGTGTCATGTCATTATCACGTTATATAATCACATAATTATCATGTTATATCATCCCATTATTATCACGTCATATTATCACATTATATTATTAGGTTATTTGGTTGCAGGAACTTGATTTTCCATGATAATTGAGAAATGACAAAAATGGGGAAGGAAATTCGATTGAAATTGCATTAGTTAATGAGTGAGTCGTTTGCGGGTTCACGTACAGTAGTTTTCAAAAAGTCAATGAACTTCATCAAAATTTACCAGTTTTCATTGAAGTTATGGTGATAGCCAAATACGGATAGACGAAGAATCACATGACACTAAATCATTTGAAAATTACTTCGAGACTTTTGCTTGGAAATTATCAACTTTTTGAGAATTACTCTTTATTCGTTTGTGCTTGGCAACAATTGTGGAAAATCAAATACGATTATCGTGGAAAATCCGTAAAAACCCCGTATCAGAATAAATCATGTGTTTTTTAGATTTAAGTGTGTAATATGGAAATAAGACTTGTATTTTACATTGCAGATATTCTTGGCTCTTCGAACATAGTGTTCTCAAATGGTGCTCTCGACCCATGGCGCCGTGGTGGGGTAATGTTCCTACATTCAAATTTGTCACTCATGGAGATTTTAGAATCAATAATACGAGCTAAAATTTACGTTTTAGACTTGTTTCAAAAAGACTGTTTTATAATTTTACTTTTTTATGGTTTCACAAAGAACCCCCCAAAGATAGTAATTCTCTCTTGTGGTTGTGTCGATAATAATGTTGAACAATGAACAAGTCATAGAGATTAATTTGTCACCATTGTCACCATTGGTCATCAATTCTTTGAGTTGACACCTAGACTGGTATTACAGCTTATAACCAGGCGCCAAAACATTCAGAGGTTGTGTCGAAAGGTAGTCAGGACTAAAACAACTTTGTCAATAAATTTTCCACCACTTCTTAATGATGTTTGGCGACGCATGATCTATTTTGAAAACTAGAAACTTGTAGCCTTAAGTTTGTATTTTACTTTTAAGACATTAAAATATCTTGCACAAGTTTCATCTTTAGCAAACCAAATTCTTGCTCAAACTTAGCTACAACCATACACAACAACTACTCACCTAAGCAGTGGTAGATTCTGGCTGAAAAATGAATATTTAATTTGATGATGCTGTAATGCTGCTTTCCATCTAAAAACAATTTTGATTTAAATTACTTACTGTAGTTCAAAACTGGTGTCAACTTGTTCCCTACACTAAACTTTACTTATTTTGCATGCAATATGGTCCACAATTGAAGTTCTATTTTGTATTATTTCTCCACAAAAATAAAGATTTAAGAAAAATCTAGTCTGTTACTAGCCTTGTTTGTACTTGGTTGAGTATTCTAGATTTTGTAGCAAAGTAATCAGACTTTGAAAAACAGAGAAATGAGCAATTTAGCATTTAATTTTTACAAAAATATGTGAGGAACTACCATACTCATATTAGTTGTGATTCTCAGTTTGAGTGTGACTGTATTTTGCTCATTATTGTTTCGACAGTGGGTGACTCATTCTTCTTTCTAGTGAAGGTTTCGAATTTAAATCGTATCTTTGATCATTGTTTGTATCCACACTCGATTGATAATCACATTTGGCACAGGATGCTGGTAATTTTCAGGACAAGTTACGGCACTTTTTTATCCACAGTACATTACACACTCGGCATAAAAATGTCATAAATTATTGTTAAGCTGAGCTCAGCTTATCTGCACCGTGTAATTGGTTTCTGATGTGATGAATCACTTGTGCTGCTATGCAATTTCGCTATACATATGCAATCGCGCTAAAAATGTCCAAAATCATCACAAAAATGACAGCTAGGTTATTTAAGTACTTTCATGACCAGCCAGTGAGCAGAATATGGTACATACTGCACTACTGAGCTATACCAGTGAGCAGAATATGGTACATACTGCACTACTGACCTATACCAGTGAGCAGAATATGGTACATACTGCACTACTGAGCTATACCAGTGAGCAAAATATGGTACATACTGCACTACTGAGCTATACCAGTGAGCAGAATGGTACATACTGCACTACTGAGCTATAGGCTACCAGGGAGCAGAATATGGTACATACTGAGCTATACCAGTGAGCAGAATATGGTACATACTGCACTACTGAGCTATACCAGTGAGCAGAATATGGTACATACTGCACTACTGAGCTATACCAGTGAGCAGAATATGGTACATACTGCACTACTGAGCTATACCAGTAAAGTCCTCACATGTTGCCTTTTGTGCATGTATCTCACACCTTCTCTTTGTAAAGTGCAGTGCTTTGGGATTCATGTCCACCAGTACTTGTAGCAGAATGAGACAGCTGTTCAGTATTGCTTTAGACCCAAATCTACAAGTTGGCTTGTCACAGCGTGTGCCACTGAGCATGGTCCCAAGTAGTAATTATCTGTCTGTAATTCTTTCTAAGCCCACAAATCACCTCTCAGCTGAATAAGAAACTAGCCGGCTCTATAACTTGATAAGGCTGCTTTAAACTGACGATGTAGTACCAGTAATTCTCCAGTTATTTAGTGCACAATATGGCCGCCTAGTGTGTTAAATTTCTCCATAGGAATTTTAGTCTATTGCCACCATTTTTTGTGCTGTGAAGATGTCATAAAGTAACATTTGATGAAGTTTAAGGCAACCTTTATAAAAACAGAGAATAACAATAGGCAAATAGTTTTTTGTGTGAAATTGATTGAGAATTACCATACCAACATTTCTAAAATCTATTGAGTTTGAAGCTGGCCGATGAAGTCTTGCCAAGGCTAGAGGTTTGTTTTATTAACACTTAGGCTTACCCAACCAAGAAATGGCACTTGCCTTGGTCGTGAACCAGTGTCCTGCTTTGAATTTGCCTGAGTGGTATTCTTGTTATCGCCACAGGTTAACAGGACCCTGTCGGAGAGCCTGATCAGCATTCTCATTAAGGATGGTGCACATCATCTGGACCTGAGGTACGTTGACCATCTTTGTTTGGAAAGTTGAAATAGGACAGTGTTTAGTTTTTTTGCATAGTTGAAGGGAATTTGTGGGGGTCCTATGGGTGGAACGGTGCTGATGAGGCCACGCTTGGTAAAAGTGCTCTGCACACACCCTCTGTTGAAAATGAACTTTTGGTTTGTGATACTAATAACTCATGTTCCAGGAAAAAAACTTTTGAGTGAGAATGCTTAACAGTCTTGAAATTGGTCCCAAATTATTCCCTAGTCAAACTGAAGGTGACTTCACGGCTTGAGAAGAACCGACATGTCGTTATTGCTGAAGACCATGCTCTA
>NMRA01001766.1:0-10193 GCA_002633005.1 Phoronis australis | reverse complement strand
TTCAAGGAAAAATATGAACAGTTAAAACTGGACAGTTTTTATACCGTGAAAACATGGCTGCGAAACCGTAAAATGTATTTGAACCTATAACTTTAGAAAAACAAAATATTTTGAGGAAATATTTTACCGCTGTTTATAGATTCCACATGACTACATATGTGCCAAATTTGGTGAAAATCGGCTGACCCCCACCTTGCCGCTCATGGTTGGTGCTCTCGTGGACTAGTACTTAAATACTTCACCCAGACTGTGTACGTGGCGGATCACATTCTATATGTTTTTAGGTTACAAGTTTTCTCCAGTAAAAGAAACAATTTTAAATATTAAAAATTTCTTACTTAAAAAGAAATAACAAAGATGAAAATAACTGTAATTGTCAATTGAACTTGTTACATTTTCTGAAATTAGTTAAATGACAACAATATTTGATATTGTAGTTACCGAGGAATTGGCGCCTGAGTTGCAGACGATACAATATTTAACAACTGAAAACTGAGACTGAAGTGTGATATTATTAACATTTATCTACCAGATGTTACGTTTATGACCTGATTGCGCGCCGAATGTTATCCATACGCGCACCCAGCCTAAAATATACGGGGCTCGAATTTTTGAGAATGTGGACCTTTAATGAAAAAAAACGGGGTACATTCAGAGCTATGAATGGTGCATTCGCCAAATTCCTACCTACATGTACAATGTACTTATTGGATTTCCGTGTCGTTTTCTCGGGGTTTTTGCTTCTCTGAGGCTGAATTTTTGCCCACTTCGCGCAATGGGGGGGGGGCTCGTTCGGGCCTACCTTTTGAGCTTTCCAAGTCAGAGGGCACTCTTGAAGTAGCGCGGGAGATGAGTACGGAAAACAATTATATCACGTGGCCGTATTGCACTCGACTGGTTCAACGCGTATGAGATAAAAAACAAAATGCGTTCAAATTGCACGGTCGCTCACTTGAAGTACACATATCCAACACACGTTTACAAGACAGTTGGCAAGCCCTGAGATTCAACCACTGATCCAAAACCATGGAGTTTTAACTGTTTATTCGACAAAAATACAGATTCGGTGTTTAGAACTTTGGAAGGTAGGTACAGTACAAACTTTAAAAACATTATTTGCAAGATTGTGAAGTGATAGCGGTAAAACACCATCAATCAAATGAAAAGTCTTTACCTTTTGAATCATTCGGTCTACATGGATTCTCACGGCAGCAATACGCCGAGTGTTTTCAGCCTGCTTCGCAGTTGGCTGAATCTGCACAGAATCTCTGAATGGAGGAATGTTCAGAGTTACCTGTCGTGGAGCTAATAAGTAGATTTAACGTAGGATAAAACTCCACATGATTGTTGTTTCTCCGGTTCGGTTTTCCCGTGGTGAAGTGGCATCTACAAACCTTGATATGCTTAGTGCTGTTTTTCAACGTTAAATCCTCGCGGCCACAAGCCCGCACAGACCAATGCAACTATAGCCGGTAAAGCACCGTTTTGTCTGTACAACAGACCACATTTACACTCCCTCCATCAGTAATGCCAGTTTGTTTGCGTAAAGCGCTACCTGTGGAAAATTCGACCAACCCCAACGTCTGTATAAAAAATTCCCCGAGGAAAATTAAGTGATACCTGTGGGTTCTCTACCACCTAGCGATAATCAGGGAACAAGCGTGACACTCACACGACGATCACAACCTTGCGGAGCCTAGTTCACGAATTTCTGGTGATGATCAAAGCAGCAAATTCGGCACGCTGAACCTGATGGGGGTAGTTATGCGCTTAGAAAGAACTGAACAATGTTTAAATAGGCCTGAAACACGAAAAACCGACTAAATTGAATCATGCAAAGTAATTTTCCGCCAAATTCAAAACCTCTTTACCAGGTATTTTTACGCCTTGTTCGTAAAGGTTTTGAATTTCTGTTCAGAATATTTCTCGTTTAGTTCCAAATTTCAAAAAGATATATCAACAGGTCGTCAATTCGTCAATTTTTCTCCCACAAGGCTAAGCACGTCTCCTTATTTGGAATGGCAAGGCATCCATAGGCATGTAGCACATTTCCCCTCACATTGAAAATGTGACCTTTGGCCTTTGAGATGTAAACAAAACAATGGCGACAAGCAGCAGCCAGTGCGAATAAGCGGGAATTGGTGTATGGCCTAAATGTTTAAAGTAGTTATAAAGGTAGCGTTGTGTTCAGATGTATTCTAAAATGCACTTGGAATTCTTTTTGGAAAATCGCTTGCTTCAGTGGTTTGCCTCATATTCTGGCTGCTGCCGACCTCAGACTGAGAGTGCAATCACACGTTACTACATGTATGCCCTTGATATCCATCTTGAGAGACAAGCTGTTTGTCACAGGACTGTGAGCACATGCGTACATCTATCANGGGGGGGGGGGGGGGGGGGGGGGGGGGGAGATTAGAAACTCTGTGGTGACTACAGAGTTTTTCTTCTCACGTATTTCAAAAATCTTAAATTTTGTGATTTTTTTGTGGAAATTCCCTCTCAGAAGAATGTGAATAACTCTGTAGAAGACGTTGTGAGATGGCACTGTCCTCAGCAATTGTTTGAAAGATATTTGGACGAGCTTTCGCGTCACATGTCTCTTTAATGTAACATTAGGCAAGTAGTCACGGCGAGTAACGAACCCTAATCTTTGCAAGACCAAAAATCACTTGTCATCTGATCATCAGGTCGAGGTCAATGCCATCGCTGCAAATGGACTTATCAAAATTAAATGAGTTTTGTCGACAGCAGCCTTTATTCAATGTGCCTCTTATAAGCCGACCGTCTCACAGAGGGGAGGTCGACTAATTGGTTCATCACCAACGGCTTTGGATCAATGATTCGATCTCAGCATTCAGCGTTTCGAGTTCGATTGTCGATGCCGTTTCCACAAATTAAGTGAAATAATCGGCCACGGATCTGACCCAAACTTTCAAAATAAGAAAGTGATGTCACAGAACCTTAATTGAAAATTATTATTTTCGTCGACTTCCTGACCCTTGCTCAACCATAAACATGTAGTCATTATCATGTTTTAAACAAAAGCCTCTCAGTAACACAGCACAAGGATGTCTAGATGAGATATTTCCCAAGTCTGATTGGATTATTACAAAACATCTTTTCTGTTAGCTTTGCAATACCATTCACGATTCGAGCAAGAAATGAGGTGCCACTTAGATTTGGTGTTTCTACTACAAACTCTCAAAAACTGTTTGACTATGTAAGCTATCCATTCAGGGGCCAGGATTTTACTTTTTTGTACTCGAAATTGAACACGTAATTATTTTTAGCAATTTCCGTTCTACTTTAGTGAGAACTCAAGATAAGTATAAATTAATGTGCCTGGGTATTGAAATTAGGGTTTACGTGTGTGGGTTTCAACAATTCCAAATTCGCTGTCACCATGAGCGGCGCAGCACTGAAATAAGTCTGGGCTATAGCTCCCCAGCCCGTATGGTGCGCCGCCCATGAACAACTTTGGTTGTTCCGCATATTCACCATGGAGAAGAAGTCAACTTGGACAAAGTCGTCAGGGTGTTTTCAAAAAATACTGAACCGAAACTTTAAAGCTGCACAGTCTTGTGTTTGAAGAGTACAAACACTAACTCTCATGACTTGAATTTCTATCATTCTGTCAAAATCAGAAGCCATGTTTTTGTTCTGAACCTGCGTTAATGCTGCATTTGGGCCTGTTTAACTGCCAAAAAGAATAAATTTAAGCCGCTTAATGTAATATAATCGGAATCATAGAACTCCTTACCGCGTATTGGTTTAATGTCCGTTACCAGAGAATAATTCCTACGTCACCTCTGTAGTTACATCTTGTTCCTTAATCAGTTTAGAAATAATCTTTGGGTTCCAGATGAACTGTCAGTTCCTAGACAGTTCTTGCATCAGACAAAGCTCAATAGCACCGAAGTCACGGAATGAACGTACAGTTCAGACACCGAAAGTTCAAGATATTGGCACGATGGAATTTTCTAGACGAAATATTGTTACCAATTTCACTTCTAATATATAACACCGTGATAGATGTCGTTATGGAAGCGTATGTATGCGTGCGAAAACAAATCTGTTTTTGGCACGACGACATCGTTCAGAGCCGCTTTAGGTTTTTGCTACATACTACATGTATATCACTGTTATTTTTACTCGTCACTGCTCTTTTTGTTATTATTATCATTCATATTGTTGTTATCATATAAACGTTTTGTGATTTATAATTAAATTACCTGTGTTCAGGACTCTTACTCAGACCAACTCAGGAAAGGAACGCAGCGCTTCGGAATGGGGAATTACATGTATAACCATTATATTGGGCTCTCAAGAAAGCTTTTGCGGAGTCCCGGCCGATGTCGCTCTTTTCCAAGTCGTTATCCCTTAACTAGTCACCTGCTACTAGACAGATTTTTATTTCATTTTAAGAATTATACAAGAATTGATACGATCACTGCCCGCATGTCGGAAACGTTATTAACAGATTAACAATTATAAGAACATTAAATATAAAAAGGATTACTTACTGATAGATATCAAAATTACAAGAGACAAATTCTGTGGTATAGCAACATGATAATTTGATTATTAAACGATCTGTTTACAAATACAGAAACAGGCATGAACAAAAAACACAGAAAAGCTGTTATGCAATTAAAATTTAAGGTCCCTGCTATAAATGAAAATGGATACTAAATCTATTTGAAAAAATCAGATCTAAGTTAAGTTATGGCGAACCATAAAGTAAAGTCCGTTTCTTACGAGTTTGTTCCCAAAATAATCGGGGTGACACGGAGCCGCTGAACTTGGAGCAGTTGCAAATTATAAACTTTGAAGAAATACACTGTAGAAAACCTTCTGCGGCAATTTTTCTCATTGAGTGGGAGTGATTGTGCGAGTTCTTGAACGATATTTCAACGGTAATGGTAGTTCATCAATTGTTTGGACGAAAATTTGTTTTGTCTGGAGTGGCAATTGATTCTTTAGCGCGTGAACATTCATCACGCGTTTTTACCTATTACTTAGCGAGATTGCAAACCTCACCCAACTTCCGGCGCATCAGATCTATTTGTCTGTGTTATGACGTACGCATTACTCCTTTGTTCATTAATGATGTATACCATAAGTATGTCTAAAAAGAACAAATTAAGCTCTCATGGTCTCCCACTGTGAATACATTTGTACCTATAGCTATCGCAGTTCTTCCAATAATCACTTGTACATGTACAAAGCTCAATTATAGGTCTGACGTAAATATATTAGCAAGCAACGTTAAGACTTCAAAATGTATGTTAAACTACCTCTGCCCATACGTGTTGGACATATAGTATGTATTTTTGAGAGTAAAGTTTGACGTGCATCGACACGCATTTCTGGGCCCGTGTACCATACAGGATGGACTAAAGTTATGCGCTAATCACTCGCTTTTAGTGGCCGTGCAGTCTGGCTTTTAAGCGTCGGACTAAGACCGCTGACAAGACCGACTATTCATATTCGTCTTGGAACTGATCTCATGTGAACATGAGTGTCGCCCACAATATGTCACTTCGCGTAGTTTGCATTTCTCCAACGTTCTATTCATGAAACGTGCCCATACGTGGCCCGCTCACTTGACACGCTACTACTCAAGTGTTCAAAAATATTTTATGTCGTTGTGCTTCAAGCGCCAGCAGAGTGCCACAGTACCGTTCAGCATTGATCAAATCCGAAATTGCGATTGTTCACGAAGCTTCAAGTCATTATTAACAATTAGTCAGTGTTTTCCACTTCCGTCAAATTACCGACTGACTGCATGTACACGACACCCTGAGAAATGACTGAAGAAGCCAATTGTTTAAGCCCACCAATTCAAAGTGAACTCAATAACAACGTGTTCTATCACAATACGTGCTTCACCCTGCTTGTTCGAGCATGTGCGTGAGAGGGAAATTGAAAAAATGCGATACGGTTCCAAATCGGAAATGTTTATTGTGATAGCCAACGTTACAACCGTTCGATTAGTCTCTGTTACAAAAGTAAATTTGTTCGCACGCTGGAACTAAAACAAGTTGTTTCTTGTCAAGCAGGTGCTTATCGACAATTCTATGTATTTAGCCCAACATCTTGGACACTATAGATTTTAACTCAGAAAAAGTGTGTATTTTCCGAAAGTAGAAAGCCTGTATAATTCGATTTGTGATTTTTTATTGGTCTACCATTCATTGGGTCACGTGACCATGTTTTACTAGAAAAAACAGCAAAAAAGAAAAGGGTATTGATTGCAAACCAACGGTATCCCTAACATATCCAAAGTTAGTTTGATATAAAGGTTCGAAATGAGATTTCAAAAACCATGTTACAAATTTCTGAAGTGTCATTTCGTTTTCGTGTAATGAACCTTTTTATCTTTCCGTGAAAATCATAAAAGTAATAGTCCGCCCTCATGCAAAGTTGGATCACACAATTCCCGACAGCATTTTTCATTGCAACAGTGCATAAAGCATGGTATTATAAAGTTTCATTTTCAGCTACTACATTGGGACATTTTTCTGGGGTCCTGCACAAGTCTTTCCCATGACTTGCACTTCGCTTTACCCTTGCAGGTGACCTTTTCCAAGTCCGATCAGTAGTTCGTGCCATTATGCCATGTGAGTATATGTACAGACACCGCACACACTCACGCGCAGATAATTATTTTAAAATCGTGATAGTCCTAATGGAGACACACGATTACACTGAACTTCGGTATAGTGAGGCAGCTGGTGAGAAAGTTGGCAACTCCACTAAGCAAAAATAGATTGGTTGTGCAATACGCAGTGACCAGACTAAATTAGAATATCCCCGAAGATTGTTAAGAAGTCATAATTTCGACAACAAAAACAACGTGCTGTATGAGAAATAGACAGGGACACACTTGTGTAGCTCAGCAAAACATCAGAGTTTCAAGTTTTATGTTTTTAACTTCACATCAGTAGACATTTTGATGTCGCTTAAAAAACTTGATTTTAAAAGGAAGCCCGGTTGTGTACAGCGTATCTATAATCGATGAGGGATACTGCTATGCACATTATGCGTGAATATAATATGGTTTCAGCAGTCAAAAAATTAACAGTTAAAATGATTGGAGAAACGTGACATTCAGTATTGGTGATATTGGTCGATGTATTGATTATGTCGCCAGTTGCGAAATCAAATGACCGTTATATACCTGTATAAAACAGCGATAATTTCTTTTTGAGTCCACTGAGTGGACTGGCGATTATAAGCGTTTTCAATTGCCACTAACCGATACGGTGTTGTAACGCTGAATGAAAAGTGGGGCATTTAAGGCAAACGTGGATACTGTTAATTTGGACAATTTGTATAACTAACCCACTAGTACTAATTGCATAGCTAATTCGTTGTAGGTGACTTCTAAACCCAAGTGGCTCTGGTTGAAATGTTCTTTCATGATTATCGTAACTGTATTGTGTACTGATCCATCGCTGCAGGTCTTACAACCTGAATATCGGAGCACATCGGAAGGAAACCGGACATGGATTACACCTTCTAGCTGTGGACAACGGACACCAACAACGGAAATAAGTGCGACCGTGTACCCCAGGTAAATACAGTTAATGCCGTAAATTGAAATGTAACTGAGAGTCAGTGTTACAAAGCTGCGAGCCATACAGTGTGGGACCATGACGTTACGAAGTAAGATTTATTACTAAAAGTGTACTAACAGGTAGTTTATGAATTTGATTTTGCTTTAGTTGTTGGTTCGTGTCCGTGTTGTTTATCGTCGTGCGTAGCGCTTTGAAACACACCAAGCGACATTCACAGTGCGTAGCCAGATGTAAACAATCGCGCGTAAATAACCTCGGTAAAAATTAAAGAATCATTGTGGACGTTCACATCAAATGCTTCCGAACGAAAAAAAAATCTTACACATTTCATATATTTACCACCAATTCTTTAAAAAAGACACCAACACTGAAAACGAAAAGTTATTTCGCGAATGAAAAATGATAACCGATATATTTCACCCCCGCTGTGGCCCATTTACAAAGTTTTAAAAAAGCTCATACAATGTACCTATTTCAAAAATTTGAGACACGGTTCCCTCGAAAATGCCATTGTCAACATATTAACAAATGATCAATATGATTTGAGGAACAATATATTTAAAATCTCTGTTTAAAGTAAAAAAATATTTAAAAATGAATATCCCGTAAAAATGAAGACAGGTAAATAGGAATATTAATTTTTTGGGAAATTTATTCACCTTTCAGAAAATATATGCTTTGTAGGGGTTAGAGCTAACAGAAGTTAAGATATTTGTACATAAGTACAACCTCGTAAACGAAGTTCACAGTTACCTTAAACAGAGGATAGATTTTCCCTAAATGGAAATTGTCTTCGTCGATACGGCGAGTGGAATATACAATTCTCCCAAACTCGCAGCCCAGTGGCCGGAGCCACGACCGTCCAATAAGTCTAACTCCACTGAGCAGCATTCGGACTCAGAACGTGTCATTCTGGACGCGACTTTAAAAATATGCACCAAACAAAATCAGCGCGCGCGCTTGTGTGTGTGTGTGTGTGTGCGTGTGTGTGTGTGTGTGTGTGTGTGTGTGTGTGTGTGTGGAAACGGACGACCTAATGGAAAGTACCGGCTTCACGACAAGCGACGAGCATGACAGTAAAACAGACTTGTAGTACGACCCCGTATAAAGTAATGGCAAGAACTGAACACCAATTTTACAGTAGGTACACAATACAGGACATAGCATAACCTGATGCTTCATTGGCTTCAGATTTCACCCAGAGAGTCTTACAAAAATACTCTCCCCCTGGCCGATGGCCAAAAAAGTACGGTAAACAAGTCCTTATCAGAACGTGAATAGTTTGCATAACGCGCATGCCTAAGGCTGAGAAAGTCATTGTTCATACATTAGGTTTGGATAACTGTCCTTAACATATCGATCTGTAATTTGTGATAATCCAGCCACGAGCAATCACTGCCCACGGCAGAGAATACAGAGGGAAATGGCGACCGGAAACACCCATGCTCTTGGTGATCCTAGCGTCAAAAAATGTGCTAGTCATAGTTGAGGGTTACGACTGTTTATGGAATCCTACAAGGCACAAAATTGTGACAACGAAACACTACATCACATTGTGCTTCGAAGGTCTGCACTACATGCCACAGGATTGCAAAAATACTTAAAAGCGTTCATTTGTGTGCGAGTCAACGTTGTAAAATATTGTTGTTTAAAATTCAAAACAATGCAGTGGAAAGTCAGTCAAACAGTATTAACCAGTTTGCATGTAGCTAGAAATCAGAACCAAAAGAGATGTTTTACGATTGTTGGTAGAATAACAAGTTTTAGGCGTATTACTCGATTGCCAGTAAGGAATCATGCTAACTGAAGAAATGCAGTTAGGAGCATTAATGGTGCAGGTGATGGATCAACTGCTATGTGGTGGGGGGGGGNCGAAATTGTGTAAGTATATTTATATGATGTTAGCAACAGAACATGACGACTTTTGGACGGATCCGACTACCAGTGTGCCCCCTAGTGGCAATTTTAGTTTTTTACACTTGCCTTTGTATCTTCAAAAGTAATGAACGGATTTTCATGAAATTTGGTATGTAAGCACCTATTAGTAGGATGACACTATCCTCGTTTTCAGATGGATTCGACATAGTTTGCGCCACCTAGTGGCCATTTTTACTGTTTTCGAGTCTGTATTTTTGCATCCACCCCTCTATCAACCAAACCGCTCAAAGGATGGTTGTGAAAATTGGCATGTATGTACTTACTATAAAGAAGACAGCTGACAATGATTTTCAGATGATTTGGATTACTGTGGAGCCTCCTAGTGGCAGTTTTGTTTTTTTTGCGCTTATGGCTGTATCTCCTAAACCGTTCGCAGAATCTTTACGAAATTTAATAAGTGTAATTATATGATGTTACCAACAGACCATGACGACTTTTGGACGGATCCACCTACCAGTGTGCCCCCTAGTGGCAATTTTATTTTTTTACGTTTACCTCTGTATCTTCACAAGTTCTAAACGGATTTTCATGAAATTTGGTATGCAGGCACCTATTAGTGCGATGACGCTATTCTTTCGTTTTGGATGGATTCGACTTAGTTTGTGACACCCAGTGGCCATTTTTACTGTTTTTGAGTCTGTTTTTTGGCGTCCACCCCTCTATCAACCAAAC
>NMRA01001765.1:0-10236 GCA_002633005.1 Phoronis australis | reverse complement strand
TTTCGCATTATATTCAGGTTCTCATTCATTCCCTTGCATACATTCATTAGTAAGACCGAGCTCAGAGGAGTCGGAGACACCTTTGCATAGTAGTCGATGGTCAGCCAGTGAAGCCAGGATTCGAACACAAGGTCTCCCAAACAGGAGTCCTGAGCCCAAACCACTGAGCCACACTGTGTGGGAGTCTGGACCCAATTCTTTGTAAAGTGTGACGTTTTTGAGTATTTATCCACCAAGCACGGCAGATTTTTTCTCGTTATGGTTCAATTTCAGTGAGTGTCGCTCTGCAGAGCACTTTCATTTTCTGAATCAAGTTCAAACAGTTCCTACAGCGTGGCTGATAAAGACTTCCCATATTTTACTATTATCGACAAGGTTCAGATAGCATGGACACTATCAATGTGACCTCATACAAAAGTACTAGTAGCAAAAAAGAATAGTAAATGTTTCGATTCATTGAATTAGGTCAAAGGTGGTAGGTACTGTACATAAAAACTTAATAGGGGACTTGTACATTTATTTTCAGAGCTAGGATCACAGTAAACTTCTGTTTCTATCTTCGGTGTCTTTGCCAGGGACTGAGATGGGAGTGTCACTGTTTATCACTGATTTCTTGCAAATTACAGATTGATATGTTGTTGACAGCTGTTTGTAACTGCTACAATCAATTATTGGACATATTATGAAGTTTTTAAAACCTCACCAACAGCAAATTGGTCTGAGTCACTGTTAGCACTGACCGCTGTTGTGGCGATAAGTTATTCATATTTCATTGGCTGTTGCTACAGTAACACTTTTCAGAACTTTTTGTGAACTACTAGAGATCTCATCTAGAGTTGTTACTGTACTTGAAAATCTTTTTATGGCATTTGGGTTCTAACATAACATTTGCTTTAGATAACCACAAAATACAAAACACTAGTCAGTGCAAACTTTCTTTAAGGCACTACAGCCCCCCCCCCCCTCTCCCATCACCTTATATCATAAAAAGTGTGTAATCAAAGGATAATATGCTGACTGGCAGTCATTAACGCAGAAAGCATAGATGTGCATAGACGGCTAAGAATTGCCTTAATAAGAATTTTGTTTTGATATAAAATCAAAAGTAGATTGTTTTAAGAACCTTTGCATTACTGCAAACCTTGGTATCTGCTCAAAAATCGATGGCTTCTCAACTCTAAGCTTCTCAGGGAAGTTTTATCAAAATCCCTTTCCAAAACATTCTGAGTTGAGAACAAATAGCTTTCTGATTAGCACTATTCAGGAAGATCTACCATAAAATAATATTACTTTAACCCTCGCTTATAGTGATTTTTCTAGAGATATGACCATTTAATAAACATTTTAGTTATGTCACGGAGTGATATATCGATTTGGTGGGAAATTCGAAACTTTGCTTGTGAGGGATTTGAACTTCAGTCTCTGAATTTGCAAGCGCCCACATTACCACTTTAAGCCATGGCACGCGCATTACAAGCAGAGTTGAAAAAATGTACATGAACAAGTCGTGCGCAAGGACACTCAATGTCTGAGAGGTATTACTTGAGTGTAACATGACTTGATGTAAAAAGGGAACTTTCAAACATTTATTTATCAATGTATGCGAAACAATCAAACTTTAAAAAACAATATTCCCTCCGTTAAAACAACATCAAATCTTGGCAAACTTCCTTCACTGAATTTATAAGCCATTTTGACATAGCAAAGGACAAATATTGTTGTCATTAGTGTTGACCTGATGACCCACGACATCATCCAGGTAGTTTCAAAAGCATCAACCAGGGGCCGATCCAGGATTTTAGTTAGGGAGGGTCCAAGGCAGAGTATTAGCCAAGATTTTGCTTGTCAGACATTCACACCCCCAATCTGCCAAATGGAATCTAGGAGAATTTTAGGGGGGGGGGGCATGACCCCCTTCTAAATCCGCCACTGTCAACATGAAGGAAATAAAGGTTTCTACCAGACAGCAAGTGTTATATATATCACAGAGAATTGAGGGATAAATAGGTTATTGAATGGTTTCAAGTGATATTTTTTCTAAAAACCATCTCATTCCTCACAATATGTTTGATAACCCCAGAACCATTCAATAACCTATATTTATGCCATGCCGTACTTAAAAAGTCAACCTCACTGTTCAAATTTGCCTTTTGCTACAACTGCCCATTTTACATTGTCAAGCGTGAATTTGACAATACATACAGGTCTCATGGGTGGAGCTAAATTGTAATTGCAACTCTTACCAAAGTCCAATAGTTAAATATTAAAAAATGATTCTTGGAATCCAGCTACTGAATATGGATAGATATAACACGCTCAAGTTACTAGATGTAATATATCAGTGTCACTGGAAAATTGCACTTTAATGTGCAAGATTATAGTAAATTCAACAAAAAAAATGCAAATCTATATCTTATTTATCAGCCAATGGTGGCAACAAGGGAATGAACCATTCTGTTTAAATACCAAGTTAATCCTTAGCAAAACATAAGTCTGTTGCAGTGTAAAATACATGAAGGAGCTTCACTATGTCTTTATGAAAGTGGCTGCATTAACCCATCTAGCATCACAAAAACCAATCCTTGATTTAAACAATTTACCGTGATTGTTCCTCACCACTCAAATTAGTTATTTAAGTGCTTCGAAAGAAGTGAGACTTATTGCTTGAGACTAGGCAGTACAAGTTGGTTTGTCATGTCCTGTCATTTTATATGCTAAGCAATATTGGTCTCAAACAATAATGAATTGTCAGTTCTCTGCAAAACAATATATTACAGGTACTTCTCATCGGATTAAGGAACAACTTGAGACCAATTGTGAAGCAGTAATGAAAGTGGACTAAATCAAAAGTTCCCTACTTGGACAGAATGCCCGTAAATAGCCACTTTAATTAAACTAAATGTGCAAATCCTCCATACCCACACTTTTTCGTTGGTCAAAATTGAATTCTTAAACCAAAGCATTCTGAGCTTTAAAAACATTACCACTATCACTTGATCTTGTAGAATTGTAGATAAGGCAAAAGTTAAGTCAAAGCAATTCGTACATGTGCCATTCTGAAATTCGCAATTTTAGGGCTGGCCAACTTCAATAAACTCTGAAGCGTTTACTTCGAGTCGCTGATGGTTTTAATGTTCTTGTTGGAAATACCATCCCGTCATGGTAAGCAATTTAAGTCGAGACCAATTTTATGAGAGTAAAAGGCCTATTTGGAATAGGATTTTAATTTTTTAGCTAGCTAAACAAGGTGAAATGCAGGTTTGATTGATTGATATGAAATACAACATGATTAGCAGCAAGGGACTTAATTGATTGTGAATGTGAAGATTGAAATGTGGACTGTAGTTAGAGAGACCTCACCAAACTACTGTTCCAAAGTACTGAAGAGGTGATTGCTGGACAGATACTGCCCCCTGGTGTACAATTTAGATACTACTGTGAATGGAAATGCAACCAACTGCTATCAGACTGGAATGGATAGAGACCCTTAGTCACCAAACCTGGGTTGTTGTGGAGGTGCGAGGAGACGTTGCACCTTGTAAAATGGTCGTCACTCCCACAAAAACGGATGGAGTTTAATTAGTATTAAGAAAGCAGTAGGCCTAATAATGATTTCAGTTTTTCCACCTATAACGATTATTATTCTAAGTACCGTCTTTAAATTCATTATTTCGAAACAATAAGCCTGCTGCGACTAAAATGTGCACAAAACTAGACAAGCACCTGTAGACTAACATAGAAGATGAGCTTTTCATAAAAATTATGATGATAACAAAGTGAAGAGAAACTGTAGCCAATATAGGCTGGGAACAATAGCTGAACAGTGTAAAACACTATGTAAAACGGATGTGTATCCTGTTGCAACGACTGGTTCTGACACCCAAAATATCTAGTCATCAACATTGCTAGCTACATGTTTAGTAGAAGCCATGTTTAGACATTAAGTCAACATATGGTAAGGTACTAAAACACATGAAATATAATCGTCAACTCAGCTAGCTACATATTTAGTAGAACAAATGCTTTGACAGTCAACATATGGTGTGCCACTAATTTCATAATTGTTGTAATTATATCCCCAGAAATAGCACAAACTTGTTTGGTTTGAGAATGTTAAACAAAGTTCCAAAAATAGCTGCATTGCCCTTGGGAAAGATGTGAACTATGAGCTCAACAATTTCTGTGCGTGAAGCCAGTCTAAAGCAGCATTCACCTGCTACTAGAGTACCCTACTACAATAGTCTTTAGACACTGTCTGCCCCCAGCAAATCACGACAAACCTGCATAAGTTTCTGAAGTCTACAGAGTTGGAGAGATGTTAACCGACCTTTAGCGACAGCATGTTAACTCCAGTACATTGAGAAGATTGTCAATGTTAACTTCAAAGATAGTTGAACATTTCACATGGGCTTTAGCAATTTGTGACACTTAAGTTATAGCAGTTTGATTGTGTCAGTTATGGCAGTTATTGCAAAATGACGCTTTGAAAACGTTGTGCAGGCATAAAATTTTTGGTATTATATATGGTCGAGCTTTAATATGAAATGAAGTGCTACTGTGAACCTTGTTTACCAGTTTGTACTTATGCGCAAATACCTTAAATTCCATTAGTTCTAACCCCTACAGTGTAGATTTTCTGAAAGGTGAATAAATTTCCTAACACAATTTATTATTCTTATTTACTTGTCTTTATTATTTTACGAGATATGTTTCTTAGTAAAATTTTTTTGACTTTGAACAGATTTTAAAAGTATTGTTCCTCCAATCATAATGGTCTTTTGTCAACATGTCGAGGGAACTGTGTCTCTGATTTTTGAAATAGATCTTAGAATTTTAATGATTGAGTTTTTAGCATTTTCACTTAAAACGGGCGCACTCTTAATTTTTAAATACTTTGTTCAGAAAAACTACGACCTATTTAAAAATCTGGGACACAATTCCCTCGATGACAAAAGACCAATATGATTGGAGGAACACTATTTTTAAAATCTCTGTTCAAAGAAAAAACAATTTTTTTACTAAAACGCATATCTCATGAAAAAATAAATAAGAAGAATAAATTTTGTTTGGAAGTTTATTCACCTTTCAGAAAATAAATACTTTGTAGGGGTTAGAGTTAATAGAATTTAAGTACAACCTGGTAAACAAGGCTACTTTACAGTTACCTTAAAGTGTTATACTTGATAAAAATATCATGTAACAAAAAACATGTCATTACTGAGTTACACCTGGCGGTAACTTTGACAACACCAAAGTTAACCGTTCAAGCCAAATCGAAGCTGTGCTATTAAAATCACCTGTTTACTGTGAAGTTAACTTCCGTGCTGTTAACTTTGATTCAATGGAGGACCAAAGTTAACGATTCATACAGGCCAACACCCACATTGTCATGAAACGCCCTTCAGTTACATGCTGCCTACACCTACGGCATAGCCAACCATCTGTACAGTTGAGACTCCATAAGTGAGTTGGTGCTGCAATCAAGTCAGATGTTTTAAAGATAAAACCTGGAGATAAACCTGGAGTGACTTAAATCCATTCTATGGCAACACAAAGTGTCAGAATACAGCTGTTTAACCTTAAAGAAATTGAACTTACAGAAGACCAAGCCTTGGCCTGTCAGCGCAGTGACAGGTAAGATAAATCATACCTGACCGTAAAGGTGAGGCGACTAGGGAAATCAAGTTAATCTAATTAACATGCATGCTAAAAGACCTTATCGTACCAACTTTACACTGGTACCACATGAACGTTGACATAAACAGCCAAGTTACTTGAACCTCTTAAACCAGCGTTGGTTAAGTTAGCGCACACCCAAGTCTCAAGACATGTGGGTCATCAAAGGTACCACTAGATGGCACTCTGAAAATGTTATACAAGTGTATTTTTCTAATTTACAGAATTGTATACAGTAGTTTTGCAAAATAAATTGGAAAATGCAGAGCTGTCATTGACTAAATGTCAATGTATACCTGAGTGGCTAAATATCTATTTCATTGCTACAAATATCCATTTTAATTCTGCCTAAACTTGTCAAAATCTCCAACATTTTTGTACCAAATTGTTGTAATTCTCTAGCCTGTAGTCCCATTTTTAGAAATGGCAACAACTTAAGTTTTACCATGCAAAACTGTGACACTGATAACTATCCTGCCCCTTTCGAAATTTCAAATCGCACTGCAATACCACAAAAAGTGGACTTTAAAATTGGACCAATGACTCACTTCATGGTGTAGTTGCTAGTCCATGTAAGTCTCAAAGTCGCAGTCTATTCGCAACATGACAGATTGTTACTTTGCTATGTACCATGACAATACAGTTGTCAGCAGCTGCTGCGTACACAGTACCTGCACACATGTCTAACAACAAGTTAATGTTGATACTACTGTAAACATTTCAGTTAACGCCTATGTTCACTGAACAGCCCACCCCCAACTAGATGGATGTGCGAGTTATGAGCCCCCACACTTGTTTAAGCGCCCCTCTGGGATTTTTGAAGATTTCCATATACCCGGTAAGCGCCCTGCTCTTGGTTAAGCGCCCATGTCTGATTAACAGCCCACCCTCGAAATTTTGGGTTTGCCAATTAAACTGCCCAGGGCGCTAACCCGGAGGTTTACGGTAGTAGGCAGTATCTGTACACATTATTTGCAACAAGTTACTATTGATTCTAGCAGACAGTATCTGTACACTGTTTGCAACAAGTTACTATTAATACTTTACCAATGACTGCAAGGACTTGCAAAAAGCTATAACTACAACTCTTACTACATTAAGTGGACCAACACTTTAACTCTCGCCAAAACGGACCTCGTGCGTTCTCCTACATCTACATTATAACAGCCTCTACCTTCTGCTACACAAACCTAGAATTAATTTCTTAATCAAATATGGAACAAGATAAGACTGTCTTTCTTACAATAAATGGCCAAAATCAAGTTGGTTTTCAACAACTGGTGTTTATTCCGTTTTAAAATTAGTCACAAGACTCAAACTACAGAATCAACAAATGAAAGGGCTCAGCAGAGCAACATTTGACAATATCGACTGAAAAGGGAAGCATGAAGATACTGAAGATGGTAAATGCCTACAGCACCAACGGTAATACAGAGGATGACCTGGACGAGCACAGCATTACCGTTGATAGTGTAATATACACCGAGAATGCCGCTGGAAACAACAACGATACTGATAAAGACACTGCCTCCTTCAACACCGGTAAAAAACAGTGATGGCCAATAATGACTGTAAAGCTGAAAATATTGATGACATCATTGCCATGAAATCACAGCCAAAAACGACAATGCCAGCAACAGCAACACAAATGCAATGATCTTGCCACAAGATAGCCATAATATTCATGAGGTCACTAACGATGACACCAATAATGACGCTGAAAACAACAGCATCATCATTTCTGCCATCGTCAACTTCATCATGACAACCATCACCAAGAAACATCAATGACAAAAAGGTGAAGAAACAGAGACTTCAAGAACAGGAGTCAATTGACGAAACAGTGAAGTTGACGAGCCAATAAAAGAAGGTTCATTTAAGATTTTTCAAATTATATGATAACAGTTTAGTGGAATCGAGTAAACGGATGGCAGACCTTGAATACCCTTAACAAGATGTATCTCCATTCCCAACTTCAGAAGAAAACCTTAAATCGAAAATTCCTCTAATCAACTCCACACTCCAGTGCTTACCGTCCAGTTCTCCGTCACTACCAACAACAGCAGTAGCGCTCCAGAGGTGTACCAACACCCCATTATACACCCGCCCAAAAGCGCTTGGTACATAATGAACCCAATTTGCATCGAAACAGTTTTACTCAGAGTACAAGTAAAACCATGTGCATGTTGGCCACAGCTGCTCGCCTCGAACAGTTTAGGAAGGTTAACAGTTGCAGTAACACGATCTGCAGATAAGTAGTTTTACCTACTGACAAATAGTAATTGACATTTAAAGGTGACTTAGCCTTGAGTATATAAAAAGAAAGAACAAGTTGGACGATATGACAGAACAACATCCTCTCAAATGACAGACTGGATAGTCTAAATGATTTTCAATACCTGTGAAATATCTTCCGTCAGTTGTTGATGCACAGAAAAAAGCAGCAACCATGGTGCCTGTCTTAGTATGAGAATCATGAGCATACAAGCTACAGTCTTGATTTTGCATAGGCAGCATTAGGGGGAGCTGCCTCCACTTGCAGTCACTTGACTACCATAACAAACACAAACATTCCATTTAAAAATATCATAATCTACAGTTAGAGTTGATATTGCATAGGCAGAATTGCTTTACACTATAATCAACCATTCCTCACCAGTTCATAGTCACATTTCTGTACACCTATCCCACCTTGTTGAACAGGTAATTCAACCTGTTGGGGTTATCACAAATGATGAACTTTGCCTTCAATGTTTCTGCACTGTACCCTTTGAGCAATTAAGGAATGTAAACTAAGTACTCCAGTTTCATTTATCAAATCAAACTACAAAAATTATTAAGGAGAGGTCAGAGATGGATGAATGATGCCTTACATTTGACTTATAATTTTCATACAGGATGAACTTGATGGAAAATGCCAACTTAACCCAGTTGATAAAACAATAAAACACTTTAGGGATAGGCAAAGGTAAATAAATGCTAAAAATAACCTTTGTCCTTCGCTGACCTTTGCCAAGTTCTGGCCGTTTTCAGTGTCATGTTACTTTTTAAAATCAAATGAAAACTTGGAAATGGAATCTCATATGGACACCAAGGGGCCCAGTGTATTGAATACCATAGCTTTTCTCAGCACCTTCAGGTACAATCAATCATCCAAACCCTCGTTGAAAGTCATCTTTTCCCTTCCACATTTTATCATTTCTTAATAATCCTTGCCATGATTGACCTACTGGATTAGCAGATTATCACAAGCAACAAGCTTCATATGATGAGTTAGACCTAACGAGGAAATAAATGTCTCACAGAGGTAAACTGTCATGTACGTTACACTCTCACTCACAATAACTCTCATGAAGGGTACATTTCCATTAAAGGTACATTTTCACGTACGGAACTATCTCATGAAGGGTACACTTTCATGAACCGTACACTTCCATGTACGACATGTTCTAGTACATGGCATGGCTTTATGAACAGCATGTTCTAGTACATGGCATGGCTTTATGAACAGCATGCTCTAGTACATGGCATGGCTTTATGAACGGCATGTTCTAGTACATGGCATGGCTTTATGAACAGCATGTTCTAGTACATGGCATGGCTTTATGAACGGCATGCTCTAGTGCAGGGCACACACTCTCCTGCAGGGAGCACCCTCGTCTTTGATATATTCTTATGTATGACACATCCTCATGAAAGTTACATTCTCACGTATGGTGCACTCTCCATAAACATACATTCTCATGCAAACATGAAAGCTTATATCAGCCACTCGTCAACCCAATATGACTGTTTCTTAACTTAAAGGAAGCACCCATCGAACTAGGTGCGGATCACTGTACTGTCCACCCTGGGTGGCAACAATCCTAGCTGCCAAAGATATCTGCAAACTTTTTATCTAATGATCTATAAAAATGAGCAAGAAAAACTTCATATCGGAAATTGTAGGACCTAAATTAAATTATGGTATTTTAACAAAGTCTTCAGACTATGGAAAGCCATAAAGCGGAAAAAATTCCAGGATAAGTATAATTTTTATGCAAAATTGCAAAACAGACCAAAACATTTTTGCTCTGCAGGACCAAGAAAATCCTCAAAACTAGAATTTTCACTCATCCAATAATCAACAACAATCCACAACATTATGCAAGATCAAAAAACTCAAGACCAAGAAACTCAAGACCAAAATTTGAGTTGTTTGTTGGTCCTGCAAATTTTAATTCTTGAATACAAAACATGTGTCCTGCATTTTTTTCCGCTTTGGCTTTCCATATCAGACAGGTACCAATAAACCATACTATCACAGAGCAATAAATACTTGAACAAGCTGGAACATAACCAAAGGAAAGGCAGGTATAAAATATCATGCAGGTACATTATTCGAGCTCAATAGAAATATGGTGACATGGAAGCCATAATTCTTTGTAATTTGCTACAGGTCTCTTTTCTGAGGTAGCTTAATGGTGAAGCTGTGATTTTGGTATCACCACAACAAGGAAAATAGGCAGTCTGGAGTACAACTGCCAACTAAACACAGTTCCTTGAAGAAGGATTACCAAT